>VZRS01004129.1:2877-13364 GCA_013398055.1 Ifrita kowaldi
AAAAAAAAAAAAAAAAAAGGCAAAAAGGAAGTTGAAGTTTGTGTTTTGAGCACTTTTCCTTTGTTCTGTACTGCTCTGCCTGTCCTGTCATCACCATTCTAAAATATTGGAATGGTCTACTCGGGGAGGTGGTAGAATCACCATCCCTGGAGGTGTTTAAAAAGAGATTGGATGTGGCACTCAGTGCCATGGTTTAGTTTAGTTGAGGTGTTGGGACATGGGTTGGACTCGATGATCTTGAAGGTCTCTTCCAACCTGGTGATTCTGTGATTCTGTGATTCTGTGGTTCTGTGGTTCTGTGGTTCTGTGTCCTCCCTGTTTCTGCTGGAGAAAATCTGAATTTCTGCTGGAGACACTTTATTTGTGACAAATCTCATTGGGCTCTTTTCCTGCAGCACAAAGAGGAGTCAAACCAAGCTCTCACAGTTGCCCCAGCAGCCCAGCCAGCCCCACTGTGCACCAAGGGCTTTCTGGTTTGGAGATAAAACTCCCTGTGTCTGCTCCAGGCTCTGCTCCAGCTTTGGGGGAGCAGATGCCCTGAGGTTCCCTCAGACCCTGTGTGAGGCACTGGGCTCACCCCTGTTTGCTGGGAGCTGAAGCTCCCAGAACCTTCCAGAACAGAGGGGTGGGGGCTGCACCAGTAACACCCAGCCCCCTTCTCTGGGAACATCCCAGAACCATGGAATTGCTAAGGCTGGAAAAGGCCTCTTAGATCAAGTCCAACCATCAACACAGCACCACTCCCATGTTCCCCACTAAAACACGTCCCCAGGTGCCGCATCCACACATTTTTTGAACACTTCCAGGGATGGTGACTCCACCACTGCCCCGGGCACTCTGTGCCAGGGCTGGGCAACCTTTCCCATGACGAAATTTTCCCTAATATCCAATCTAAACCTTCCCTGGTGCAACTTGAGGTCATTTCCTCCTGTCATTTGTTATCTGGGAGAAGATACCGACCCCCACCTGGCTACAACCTCCCTTCAGATCCCTCTGCCCCCTCAAGGAGAGGAGGAAACTGAGGCAGTCAAGGGGCTGGGCCCGTCTTGAAGGCGTGGAGAGAAGCCAGCTTTGCTCAGGGCCGTTTCACACCCGGTGCCCAGCAGTGGCATCGGCCCATCCCACCTTTGCCCCAGGGAAACCTGTCCCGACCTGGCCAACCACATCCAGGTTCCCCCTCTCCATCCCTGCCTCCACCTCCCTCTGAGCCCATAAATGCTCCTCGGTCCCCTTCCACCCCTGGGAGATGATTTGACAAGGAGAAAAAGAGAGAAACTGGTGGTTTTTGTGAGGTTTC
This sequence comes from Ifrita kowaldi, assembly GCA_013398055.1. Lineage (NCBI taxonomy): Eukaryota > Metazoa > Chordata > Aves > Passeriformes > Cinclosomatidae > Ifrita > Ifrita kowaldi. The sequence goes on from VZRS01004129.1 coordinate 4,175, forward strand.
CCCCCCCAACCTCGCTTACAGCCGGCGCGCTGGCTCTGAAAGCCCCTGGCTGTCTTTTGTGATTTCAACAAATCACCAGCACTTAAGCAAAGTGGGCAGAAAATTACAGGTTGTATTGCAAGTGAATGGAGAGGGAGAGCACGCTGGGGCCGAAAACCAGAGGTTTTCGGGTATAATAGAGCAAGCAGGGACTGGCAGGCTGCGGAAGCCTGCAAAGCCATCAGGTATTAGTTAAATGCTTCGCGGGGTTCACGCTGCGAGGCATAATCGCAGCTCCTGAGCAGCAGCCATTTGATTGTCTCTATTATGTCCCCTCTGAAATGATTTGGGAGATGTTTCACTCGGAGCTGTCAAGGTTAAATCAAGGAAAACGCGCTCCCTCTGACATGAGGCTCCCCGGAGGCAGAAACCTCGGCAGAATCCTCCGGGGAGGAGGGTGAGATGCCTCTGCTGCTGGAGCTCTTTCCTCCTGCTTTCCCTGCTCGAGGTTCCTCCCTGTCTTTGCTCCCGGTGGTTTTCCCGCAGCCAGGTCAGGGCTGCCTTAGGGATGGGATTGTTTGGATTGCGTGCCTGGCGTGTGGAAGGATCCGTCCTGTCACCCCGTCCCACTGCGCCTGGCCTCCCCTCCTTGTCACTTCTGGGCTCCTTGGTTGGGTTTGGAGGGCGTGAAATGAGCTGGGGAGAGGTGGAGGGAGGAGAAAACCCCCACCGTGGGTGAGCCCAACCCATTAGTGGCCAACAGAACATCCCCCGGCCATGGGAGACCTCAATCCATCTCTGCCACGGTTGGTCTTGGCACTGCCAGGGTCCTCTGTGCCCCAGGAGGAGCAGGACAAGCCCAGGAATAAATCCTGCTGAGTGAGGGCTGGAAATGTCCCCATCCCCACCAACCACAGCCAGGCCCAGAGAGCTGGGAAGGGCATGATGGAAAAACAACATAAAGCCAAGGTTGGGTTGTTTGGATCTCAGGACTTGGGGAAAAAAGGGATTTTGAAGCACAAAGAAAACCCACGGCTGATCTGGGTGGGAGTCAGCCCATGGCTGCCCCTCGTCCCTGGCTGCCTGCGGGGACATGGGGATGGCCACCGCCAGCCTGCCTGGGAAAGCAGCGCCCAGGGGATGGGGAATGGGAAAAAGATCCTCCGTTGAGGGGTTGATGGCTGCCCTAAATAGATCTGAGCAGCGTCGCCATCGATCGCTGCTGTGCGGAGCTGTAATTAGATTGAGCTGGGGGAGAGGGGTGTTGGGCTGCGTCAGCAGAAAGGGAAATTAATAAATAAACAAACGAGCACAGGAAATGTGGGATGCGGCCGCCGGCGGCAGCGCAGGCCAAAAATAACCCAAAATACCGGGGGGCTCGGGGGTGGGGTGCGGGATGTCACCTGTCCTGAGCAATGGCACCGCTTTTACTGCAGGAGCCCAGTTTCACCTGATGGTTTGTGTTTGCCTCGGAGCTCGGAGTCGCTAACGGGAGGCTGGGTTGTAACAATCACTCCTAAAAATGGGATGGGGGCATTGGAATGTGAGGTTGGAAAGCTGAAAGGCTGAATCTCGGGCTGGCTGTCCAGCACTGTGGTGGGAATGGGTGGCAGCAGGCAGGAGAGCAGGAGGACAGGCTGGATTGCCAGGGTGACAGCTGGGTGACATCCACAGCTCCTGTGGGGATGTGGGGGACATTCCAAGTGCCGTCCTGCAGAGCAAAAGCCCTGTGGGTGGAGTGTGAGGAGCCCACCATGGACACAGGAGGAGCTGAGCATGCCGGGGGTGCCGGGAGGGCGCGGGGAGGGCGGGCGAGGGGCACAAGTGTGGGGGGAATTTTTCTGTTTCTTGTTTGGCTTGGGGGGGAAGTTTGGGGAGGGTCTTTTTTTTTTTAAATTAATGTCTGGGGGAAAAAAAGTCAAATTTTCTATAAAGGCTTTTTTTTGTTTGTTCTTTTTGCAAGCATCTGATGGTCATAGGGTAGGTTTCCACATTCTCTGCTGGCTGTTTGAGTAAGGTACCCCTGGGTCAGGGTCCCCTGGCATCACTCCAAGTGTCCCTTTGTCCCCAAGGATAGTGATGTGCAGCCAAACCTGCCTGGGGGGGAGAAGGGGAGGGGAAGGTTCTCCCCTGGCTGCACCAGGGGCGGCTGATTTGGACTGAGAGTGGTCGGTTGTGTCCAGCTCGGTGCCTCCCGTCCCCTGCCCCAGTGGCAGCAGAACTGGTGGCTCCCAGCACCACGTGGGGACAGGGCCAGGAGCGAGCCCAGCAGCTGGGACACAGAGCTAAATCTGCTGGATGAACCGTCTGCTTCACTGAGCTCTGGATTTGCCCAGCTCTGGGTGGGAGGGGTGGACATCATCCTTCTCTCTCAGTTCCAGGTGATGTGAAGAGGGCTTGGTGGGGCAGCCAGCTGAGGAACTACAGGAGGAGGAGCTTGCTTGTGTTCTAGTGAGGAAGAAATGACTCCAAACACCCTCCCACTCCTCCTAGGCTACACACGGCCTCCCCTTGGGCTGTGTTTGGAGAGCAGGAAGATGTTCAGCCCACGGGGAATACCTGTCCCGTGCTGCCCCATCCCTGCAGCGTTTCGGCCTTGGCCTCCGGCCCCTCCAAGCTCTGTGCTTGGAGCTTGGAACTTGCTTTGACCCCTCCAGGCCAAAGAGGCTCCTGCAAGTGCCTGGGAGAAGCCAGTTGAAATCCACCACCCAGACAGTGAATGTCTCAAGGGACCTGTGGCCTCCCTGCAAAATCCTCCAGAAGGTCTGAACCAAGAAACCCCAAAGGCTGAAAACTGCTGCTGCCCCGGGCAAGAGCGGCACTTCCTTTAGCCCGCGGTTTGCTCACTCTTTTCTGAGCTTCCCGGGAGGAAATGCTTTGTTCCCAGCCGTGTAGGGTCAGATCCATGCCCTGCCTTGCCCGTGGCATCGCTGGGTCCTGCAGTTCCGTGTCTGGTTGAGTCCCGAGCAGCCAAGTCTGTGAGCACCCACATGAAACCTCGACAGCTTCAGGGCCGGCCCTGCTTTGAGCAGGGGCTGGAGCAGCCGCCTCCACCATTCCGTAGTTTTCTAGGAAAATATCATAGCAAAGGTCCCCTTGTCCCACCTCTTCCACCAACAGCGTGCTTGATATCCCCACAATTAAAATTCATTTATTTATTTATTTTACTCACTTCCCCCTCTGCCCTCATGCAGCGTGGTGGGGTTAGGGGGGCTTTCCTGGCTCTCGCTGTCCTTCCCCACGTGACAGCCCCTCTGTGCTGACCTTTGGCTCAGGCCAAACCTGTAGGGAAGGCTTTTAATTCGCTGCTGACAAATGTGCCCGAGGATCTGGCAGCAAAGGCACACAGGGGAGACAGAATTTCCTGGAGCCTCCAGTGACTCAGGCAGGAAAACCCCTTCCCAGAGCAGGTTGATCCATCATCAGTCCTTCCAAGCTGATGCTGTGGGATGTGGAGGCTGCAGAGAGACCTTTCCGTAGTGTCCCTGTCCCCGACTCTTCCCTGCACTTCTGAGCTGGCAGCTGGACGGGGTGGCCAAGAGACACCAGGTCCCTGAGTCCTCCAGGGAGATCCACAGAGGGGATGAGGAGGCGAGTGAGACCGTGCTGAGGGAGGCCGATGGATGACCCCCGAAATTTAGGGATGGATCCCAATACCAGTCTCTGGGAGCAGAGCAGTCCAGAGGTTTCCTCAGTCTCTAGTCCCAGGGCCAGCTGGAGATGCTGACGCTTCTCCTGGGCTTCCCCTGGGCTTTTGTCACACCGGTGTCACAAGAGGCCACTGTCCCATCTCAGCAGGCGCTCAGGCGCACAGGGAGGAAGAGGAGGGAGCGGTGGGACACGAGCCAGCGAGTCTCCTGGAGGGAAGGGCCTGGATTTCGGGAGGCAGCCGGGCAGCCTGCAAGCGGGCCAGGGTGGGGAGCCCCAGTTAACGGCCCTGTTCTCTCTTTTGAACGTCTCCAGCTTGCAAACGCAAGGAGCAGGAGCAGCAGAAGGACCGGAGCCTGCAGCCCAAGAAGCAGCGCCTGGTCTTCACGGACCTGCAGCGCCGCACCCTGATCGCCATCTTCAAGGAGAACAAGCGCCCGTCCAAGGAGATGCAGATGACCATCTCCCAGCAGCTGGGCCTGGAGCTCACCACCGTCAGCAACTTCTTCATGAACGCCCGCCGGCGGTGCATGAACCGCTGGCAGGAGGAGCCAGGCGCCAACCCCGGGGTCCCCTCGTCGTCTACAAGCACTTTCTCCAAAGCATGATGTCCCCCAGCCCTCCCTGCCCCTTCCTGGATGTCCCCCTCATGACAAAGCCAACCCCAGACTCACACGCATGGCCTGACCAGGGTGGGTGCTTTTGGGGTGGGTCCATCAGCCTCCCAAACCCTCAGTTGGGTGTCACACACAGACATGGGCCTCGGGCCACCTCCTGCTGCCACCTCCTGCTGCCATGTCCTGCCAGCTCATGGAGCAGGGACAGGGTTTGTGACCAGGTCAGCTCCGTCCCCAGGAGGGCTCAGAGGAAACCCGTGTGGAGCAAGGGGTGGCGTGGGATGGAGGGAGGGAGCGAGGTCCCTGGTCCCTGGGGATCACAGAGCCTTGTCCTCACCTGCCCACGAAGGTTTTTGGGGAGAGGGGCCCATCCTGACCTGTTGCCCAACCTTGACCTCTGTCACAGCCATCCTTACGGCTCCCACAGGGGAGGGGTAAAGGTGGGGGTGGCACAAGAAGTGGTGTCACGGGCTGGGCTCTGGCACAACCCCGCTGGACCAGGGCCAAACCTGCCGCGGTTCAAAGGGGGCTGAGCAGGGAAAGCGCTCCCTGTGTGCCTGGAGGCCCCCCGGGCTCCTGCCAGCTCTCTGGCTGCTGGAGGCTTTCCCCTGCTGAGGTGCAGTGGGTTCCCCAGGGCAGCCAGACCCTCTGTGCCATCGCCACGTGGCATTTCTGTCCCGTGAGGGCTTTGGAAACCTGGCTGAGGACATTCCTGCACCCCCCGTGCCCTCTATGGGCATCTTCCTCTGATCACCCCCGGGACCCTCCTAGGAGCACCCACACCCCAGGCCCCTCATGCACTCACAGCCCCCGACCCACGAGAGCACCCCGGCCCCAGATCCCTCCCGGAGAAGCTCCACGGTGAAGGAGTCCCCTCCTGCCTCCACGGACCCGAGCACCCCCGTCCCGAGGGGACCCCAGCTGCTCCGCGCCGCCCGGCGCCCCAGCAGGTCAGAGAAGCACATTTTAGCTACAGAAATCGGGTATTTGAAAATAACAATTGTTCGAAAGGAGACGGGAGGAGAGACTTGGAGAGAAGGATCTGATCTTTCCTGGTGACTGGCTCCACCTTTCACCTCTGGATTTCTGGTTCACTTTTCGGCTGAGGAATGGACACAGACAAAGCAGATTTGTTGGCTTTGCGTCTCGCCCCATCTGCCCCTCGACACACACTCTTGTCCCCTCCCATCCCCCCTCTTCATCTCTGTTACCAAAGAAATTACAAAACCAAAAACCCAACAACAACAACCAAAAAAATATTCCCTGCTGGGAACCAACGTTGGTGCACGGTGGGAAAAGAAAAATCCGAGGGATCTGGTGGCGAAATCCAGCCCTGGGTGTGAGAAGGGGGAAAACTCCCCGACAAGATTGAAAGGGAAAAAAACCCAACCCTCTGAAAAAAGGGAATAACAACAGAAACCGCAACCAAACAAGCTCAGCAAAGACCGGCAACTTACCAAAAAGACACCAGTTTTGTTTTTTTTTTTTGTGCCAATTAACAACCTGCCTTAAACGCGAATTTCTGGAGCAATGGTACTTAGCTTCAAAGGGATCATTTCCTCCAAGCTCTCGATGGTGACTTGTGCCATATAAAAAAGCAATCACGAGGCCAAACCCTTACAATCAGCCCTCTCCCAGCCCCCCCAGGGCTCCGAGGAGCAGGAGGTGCTGCTGGGGACAGGGAAGGGCTGGGAGAGGCTTGGGGATGAAGGGGGAGGCAAGGTTCCCTTCTTCCCCCACCACTTGGGGAAAAAAAAAATCCTCCAAAACCAACCATCAACGGAAAAAAAAGGGACACTCTTGAATTTATGCGGGTAAAAAGTACCATCTGTGTTCTAGCGCTATGGTTTCTTCAATTCACTTTACTTTGAGAGTGATCAGTTGTGTCACAGGAAGGCACCTTGTTGAAAAGAAGGGAAAAAAAAGAAAAGAAAAGAGAAGAAAAGGGTATGTGTTCACCAAAAAAAAACAAAAAACCAAAACCAAAAAAAAAAAAAAGCACCCAAAAAAAAAAGAGGAAAGAAAGGACAAAAGAATGAAGAGAGAAAGAAAAAACCCCTGCACACGAAGCCCTGACCAGGCAGGGTCAGAGGACGTCTTGAACCAAAGAGCTCCTGGGGTAGGTGGGCAGTGGAGGGGCTGGGGGGTGTCAGACTGGACACGGTCACACCAAGCTGAACCAATGCATTGCTGGACAGAGGGCGGGAGAGAGGGATGGAGAGAGGGAAGAGCGGGAAGGGGCAGGTGCCGCAGCGTGTTTTGCCAACCAGAACCCAAAACCTAATGGGAATCTCATCCCCCCCAGGACCCTGCTCCCCGCCACTGATTTTTTCCCCTAATGTTGTTTCTTCGTCTTGTCGTGACGTGGTGACGATGGTGGTGGATTCCTGAACCCCATCGAGTAGTATTCAAGGGCTGAAAAGCCAGGAAGGGGGCCTTGGTTTGGGAAGTGAAAAACACAACAGGAAAAAAAAAAAAGGGAAAAAAAGGAAAAGAAAGAAAAAGAAAAAAAAAAAGAAAAAGAAAAAAAAAAGAGTAAATGCCACAGGCCCTCAAGGATGCAAAGACATTTCTAGTGAGAACCCGAGACTAAAGGCTACCTCACTTGAGTTTTCAATTTTTGTGATTTGAAAATCACGTCTGATACCAAAGATTTTGTTGCCTTGTCTGGTCTGTGCTGGAATCGCCACTTTCCCTGCTCCCCACGGCCAGCCCGGCCCAGAGCCCCTGGCCACCCCCAGCCCCGGCCCCGGCCCTGTCGAGTCCCCAGAGAGCGAGGGAGGAGGCGAGCGAGCGACTCCGGGATGGCAGCGTGGTAGATGAGTGCCTTTTTCTTGTACCAAAGGTGTGTGGCCATTTCTTTGCTCCTCTGCTTTGATCCTAAAGACTCACTGTTACCTCAGCTCTCCACAGGGACACATTCCCACAGCTCTCGTAGTCTCTGGGTGCTGGGATAAAGGAAAGAAACCCAACACTTGTCCTAATTGAAGAGAAAACATCCCCCTCGCTGAGGGAAAGGTGCTGGTTCCCCGGCATGTGCCCCCTCTCAGATGTCCCTGTGTCCCCCAGCCTGGTCCCCAGGGTCCCTCCATCCAGCCCCTCCTGCCCCAGGAGCACAGACCTGCTGTCCAGGGACGCTGCTCCCAGGGAAAGGCTTTGCTCCATGTCCTTCTCCAGCCTCTCAGTGCTGGGACGCTGCAGAAGCCCACGAGGTGACAAAGTGAGTTTCCTCACGGGATGACAAAGTGAGTTTCTCACCGGGTGTTTTTGCTTCATTCAGCTCAGATTTGGGCTTCGGTTCCCACTTTTGGTAGCACAGCTCGTGGCATTTCTGTTTGGACAGACGAAGGCAGGAGCGGTGGAAAGCCTCACCAAACCCTTCCTCCAAACTCTTCCTTTAGGGAACGGGTTGGAGCTGTGAATCCTTTCAGCAGGAGCCATTGCCAAGTCCCCAAAGGGGCGTTTTTGGCTCACTGGGGGTGGTCTGTGCAGCCAGGTCTGCTCCATTCTGCCCCTTGGCTTCAGCAGGAGGACCTGCCGGAGATGCTCTTCCCCAGCAACCTCCAGCATGCCCAGTTTAGGGAAAACTTGGGTTGAATAGTACCTGCCTGGTTCAGGCTCCGGCCGAGGCGACTCCTTTGAGCTGGACCAAACTTGCCCAGGGCCAACCCTGGTGTGATTCTTGGGGTTGTCCTGTGCAGGGCCAGGAGCTGGACTTGGTGACCCTTGGGGGTCCCTTCCAACCCAGGAGATTCGAGGATTCCAGGATTCTAACGTCCTTGGTGAGAGCAACTCCATCGGGGTTCCCCGTCCTGCTGGGCAGCCTGAGGGGGCCGGTCAGACCCTGTCACCTCCCTGTCCCCCCTGTCCCCCTCCACACTATTGCCTTGGCCAGGGCTCGCCCGCCCTCCTGGCCACGCCACCCCCCTTGTCCCCAGTCCCCACCTGGCTTGTGATACCAAAGACGTTCTCTATGCAGGAGAAAGCCTTCATTGCCACCCAGCACAGACCTTACAAGCCTTTGACAATGTTCTCTGAAATACCTCAAAATATTTAATGTATAGTTTATGTGATAAAAAAAAAAAAAATTACTTAGCTAGTTTTTGGAANGCCCCGTGCCCAGCAAACAGGGTAAGGGAATCTGGGACACGGGGCCCTGCCGTGCCCGCCCGTCCCTCCTGCCTCCCCCTGGCTCCTCGCTCTGCTTTGTGGTTTTTGTTTGTTTGTGGGGGATTTTNTAGTTTTTGGAATTTGTGACTTGAAGCTTTATACTGTTAAATTATAATTTTGCAGAAGACGGCATGTTCTTATTTCTTTGATGCGTTCAATGGGAGACATATTGAATGTTAAGGAAATGAAAGCTGGATAGTTTCACGATTTAAAAAAAAAAGCGAGAGAAAGAGAGAGAGAGAAAGAGAGAGAGAAAGATTAAAAAAAAAAGGACCCTTGGAGTTTACAGATTTCATATTTAAACAAGTCCTTTTAAAAAAAAAGAAAAAAAAAGAAAAACTAATAATGATGACGATACCTTTGCGTTCAGATGTGTTACTTTTCTCTGAGTCATGTCGTACAAGAGTATTTATTATATGTGTTCTGTGTTCAAATGTAATTTAAAGAAGAAAAAAAAAAAAGACAAAAAAAAAAAGACAAGATGAGAATTTGATTTATGCATGAAAAAAATATACTCTTTCTTGAAGTAATGTAATAATTATTCGGGGAGGGGTGGTCGGGTGGGAGTGGGAGGGGACAAACTGTGCATTTTTGTCCACGAGTTTTTGGTTGATGAAGATTTCTCTGCATGGATCATGGTTCTGTTCCAACTCACAACCACAGGAAAGTCATCGTTTATCCCCTCGGTTTCTTCCTTCACCTCTTTTCTTCCTTTCCTCACCCTGAAAATCGCGCGGCAGCCACAGGGGGAGGCGGGGGCCGCTCGGGGGACCCCC
>VZRS01004129.1:13383-44225 GCA_013398055.1 Ifrita kowaldi
TCGGGGGACCCCCGGGGAGGGCGGGGGGCACAGCCTGGCCCCGTGCCCAGCAAACAGGGTAAGGGAATCTGGGACACGGGGCCCTGCCGTGCCCGCCCGTCCCTCCTGCCTCCCCCTGGCTCCTCGCTCTGCTTTGTGGTTTTTGTTTGTTTGTGGGGGATTTTTTGGTGGTTTTTGGGTTTGGTTTCTTTGCTTTATCCAGCTCTGGGGGTCAAATCCCAAGTGCAGCCAAGAGGAGGAGAGACAATCAGCCACCACCACGACCTGAGCTGGCAAAGCCGTGGGGCTCCTCGTGTGCTCTGAGACAAGGGAAACAGCCCTGGGCACCCCAAAACCCCTCTCAGGGCTGAGACCTCTCCAGGTGATGCTCCCATCCTTGGGATGACCTCACAGCCCTGCCTCTGCCCTTGCCCTGCACAGAAAGAGCTGCTGAAGGTGGTGCTGCACCCAGGGCTGGGCTGCAGTGCCCCATTTCTCGGGTCTTTGTCCCCAAGAGCGTGGTTTGGCTCAGAGGCACACCCAGCACTCTGTCCCTGACAGACTTTCCTGTGCCACCAGCCTGGCTCTCACTCTGTGCAGACACCTGCCCTGGCTGGGGAAGAAGAGTCCAGGCAGTGGAAGAGGCCCTGGAGGATCCCAACCCCCCAGCTGGGCTCAGGGCACTTTGGGAGGGCTTTGGAGCTTTCTGCAATGTCCAGAGTCCACCCCCCGAGTGGCTCCTTCTTCCTCTCCCTGCTTAAAGACAGAGGGAGAGGAGCAGTGAGAAGGGAGGCCAGGAGGGTGATGGGGACCTGGAGGAGGCAGTGGTGCCATTCCCAGAGCATTCCCCTGAAACTGCTGCTTCCTCAGCCCTTTCCAACCTCTTCACCACTCGAGGTGGACCCAAAGCTCATCTCACCATGAGGAAAGAGATCTCGGCTTCCTCAGGCCGTGCCAGAGTGGCCCCCAAAAGCCAAGGAAGGTGTTTTTCAGTGTGCAGCTTTTGTCTGGTGCCGTGTCCCTGCAGCCTCTGCCGCCAGCACCGAGGTGCTCAGCACCAGGTGATGGTGGAAGAGCCACTGACCAAGGACCTGGCTCTTGGGAGGAGATGATGTTGGTTCCAGCAGCACCACTCATCTGCTGACCAACCCTTCTGTCCTCTGGGGGGCTCAGCATCGCCCCCATGTCCCATTTCCTCCTCCGAGACCTTTTCCACCATGAGAAGCTTGAAGGCCAAGACAACAATTCCAACTGCAAGAAGGTTGACCAGGCTTGGATACAGCCCCCAGTCACAAGTCCTTGGACCTTACAGAGACCAGCTGGATTCCATCCTGGGGACTGATGGCTTGGGAGACCCTGGAAGCCCAGATCTGAGCTCTCTTCCCTGTCCTTTGGCCCAGCAGGACTCTCTGGCTCAGCTGAGCCCTGCCAACGCCGGATCTGGCCGTGCCTGCTGCCCACCCCAACCTAAATGCCTTGAGGAGCAACTTGCCACGATACCAAAGATTTTTTTTCCCCTGCAGGTAATGACAATCCAAGCTCTGTCCTAAAGACAATTCTCTTGACCAGGGTTGCACCCAAAGGGCATTTTTGTGCTGTGGGGAGCAGGAGCGAAAACGGGGCCCCAGGAACACCCCCGAGGGTGACGGAGGGCAGTGAGGAAGAGGAGGAGACCTGGGATCTCCCACTGAAACCTACTGGTTCATCCTGGCCGCTCTCTCCTACTTGAATTGTGGAAGTTTTCAGGGATTTGGGTCATTCCATTCCCTGTGATGCCCCCAGCCACCCCAGTTCTTCCTGGGGTGGAAGTTTTCCAACGATGGCTTTGAAACCCCACCGCCGGCAGTGGGGCAGCAGGAGGCTCTTGGGCTTGGTTTTAAACATTTTTACCCCACTCTGGCACAACCAGAGCCAAGCTTTCCCTGCTCTAACAACAGCTGTGCTGGTAGGACATTGGCACAGAGTGAGAGAAACAGCTTTGCCAAAAAATCACCTGAACATCCCGAGTCAGGGTGGGGAAGACGATCAGCTCCTTGTTACCTCTCTGCCCAACCCATGCTGGGCACCGTTGGGCTGTCACTGCCCCGTCTGCCTGTCCCTGTCACCACCACATGTCCCCAGCGTGGAGCTGGCTCCTTTCCCTTGTCTCAGAGGACACCTGGCCATGGGGCCGGACCTGCAGGAGCTGCCACAAGGAACCCCCTTCCTCTCATGTCTTTCTTTGGGGTTTTCAAAGAGAGGAAATTAAAAATGCAAGGAACAAAATTTGGGTTTGGTTTGGTTTGTTTTTTTTTTTTTCCTTTTTCCCCTTCGATTTCTAAAGGAAACAAAGGAGTCAGACAGAATCCAACCCAGCCAGGGAGAACCCACAGCCTCGGCTCTGCCAGCCCAGCCTCCTCCAGAAAACACTGCTCATTTTTCTGTATAGCAATAGGTGACGCTCGTCCTCGTCCCTTGCAGTCCGAGGGCCACATCTCTGAGTTTTTAAATGACTTTTTCCTTCTAATTAAATTAATTTAATTGTTTTGCTGCTGCTGCTTCATTGTTACTCTCATGGGATAAGTTTTATTCTACAGCGAAATGCAATTGTTACTCCTCTGTGTCTTGCAACTATATTTGTTTAAGCTATTTACAAACGTTAAAAAAGAAAAAAAATAAAATAAAAAAGAGTCTTATGTGTCAGGCACTTTATCCAAACTGTGCTGTGTGCTCTGGAGTTTGTTCCTTGTTCTTTGCAATGACTCACGCAGGGGAAGTTATCAGGAAACTTAACTCCAGCCTGTCAACAGGTTTTAAAAGAGAGAAAAAATTTAATCTCTATTTGTTCATCCTCTACTGGTCATGACTGTGTTGTATTTCTGCAGCTTTCTGTTTCTTCAATAAATTATTTTCTAGTCATTCACCCTGGCGTGTGTGGTGTCCTGCGGTGGTGAGGGGGTCAGTTCGCTCCCGTGCCCCTTTCACCACCTCGCTCCTCTCCCAGACCCGGCCTGGCAGATTTGGGGATCATGCCCAGCAAGCTGGGGAAAGTTTCTCCCCATTTTCCACCTGGCAGTTGCAGCAGTGAGAGCTTTCCCAGAGGAAAGACTTTTATTTCTTGGCACCATCCAGGCCCTTCTGGCCAGAGCCCAAGGGAAACACTTTAATTCCTACAAACCCGGTGCAGATGAGGCCAAAGCACTTGTAAAACAAACCCATCCAGTCACGTGTGCTGCAGGCAGGGTCAAGCCCCCGTGGATGATTTAATTGTGTATCTTTTTACCCAAATTTCTTGTCCTACTGTGCCTTTTGCCACGGCACGAGCACTGCTGGCACAGACCGAGGCACCACGGGACTTTTCTGCGCCGCTTTCACCCTTTGTGGCATAGCAGAGATTTCCAGGAGAGGACAGAAAAGCTAAAAAGTCCTTTTAATTAAAAACCAAAACCAATAAAAAGGGTGACCCAGTCACCAGTCAGTTGTTCACACACAACTTCTCCAGCAGCCTGTGCTGGTGGCCCTGGCTCTGTAGGACGTGTCCCCTGTGCCCACCAGGCAGAACTTACCCACATCCCCCCCAGAAGTGCTTTTTGGGGCTTTGCAGAGCCTGTGGCCATGAGCTGTCCCCAAAGGCGGGGACACCAGACCTGGGGGAGCGGGGTGGAGATGGGACAAGGCACACAGGGGACACCTGGCCCTGGTGCAGGGACAGCAAAGGCAGGAGGTGGGAGCGGTGGGGAGTGACAAGGAAGGGCTGCAGGAGCCAGGCTGGTCTGGCTGGAGAAGAAGAACCTGCAGGTGATCAATCAATCAGTCAATCAATCAATCAATCAGTCATACCTGGCTGCCTCTCCAGAAGTTAGGGGACATTTTAAAGTTACACTGCTTGAGTCTGAGGCCCCTGGGCTGGTGGGGGTGACCCTGCCCATGGCAGAGGGTGGAATGAGATGGGCTTTAAGGTCCCTTCCCCCCAAACCACTCTGGGATTCTGGGATTCTGGAATTCTGGGACCTGTTCTATGACAGAAAAGCCACAGACCCGAAACCAGCCCTTGGTGGAGAACACAAAACAAGGCTCTCTGTGCAGCCAGTGCAGCTCAGTCCCTGTGGGTGGGAATGAGCAGGGGTGAGGGGCTGCACCCCCACGCAGCCCCACCACTGCCCTCCATCGGGGCATTTAATTAATTCCCAGGTGGGTTAATGAGTCTGGGTCAGCAGCACTGCTTTTGTGGATCCAGCCTGGGGTGGGATGGGCCTCACACAGGAGGAAGCTCTGGCTCCGAGGGCTCAGCAGAGGGAAGGGGGCTGGGCTGCCAGCCAGGGGGTCACAGGGTGAGGGGACAATCCCGGTGGCAGCGGGCAGTGGCTTTCAGAGCTTCACCGGCTCTGCAAAGGGGGACACGGAGCCACTGCAGGGGACACTGTGGGGGCCACTGAGCCCAGGGCTCAGCACCCGCAGCAGGAGCTCCCCCAGGCTGGGCCAGCCCCTCTGTGACCACAGGGGCTGCAAAACCACCAGATACGATGAGAGGTGGCCCCTGAAAGGAGGGGAGCAGCCAGGTGTGTGCCCTGCTGCCCCTGCCCTGCCCCACAGGGGGGGAGGCTGATGGCTGGGGCAGCTACACTGAGGGGCAGCGCAGGGAGGACACAGCCGGGGTCTCCTCGGGGCGCAGGGGACCCGGGCCAGTGCCGTGGGTGGCCCGGGCATGCAGACTGTCCCCGCGGGTGATGAGGCCGGCGTAGCCCTCCTGGTGGGAGAAGGCGTAGCTGGAGCGGCGGCGGAAGGAGCCGCGCGGGATGTGGGATCGCAGCTCCACCGAGGGCTCCGGATCCCGCTTGGCCTTCAGGTGGATCTTCTGCAAGGACGTGGGGACATCAGGGCTGGGGACAGCTCCCAGGAGAGCCCTCAGCCCAAGGGGGGACAGCAAGGGAGCGTAGGGGCACCTCCACCAGGACACGGTTTGGCTCCCAGCTCTACGGTGACCTGATTTTCCGTGGGGATGAGGAATGTGGGGATTCTCCCAGGGATCTGCAAAGCTTATGGAGCTCTGGAGCACAGTGTCAACCCCTGCTGCCACACGGGCTGTGGACACCTCCCAGGCAAGCCCTCACCCCAAGGTGGGACACACAGTAAGCACAGGGACACCCTCCACCAGGACAGGCCTTGGATCCCAGCTCCACCATGACCTCATTTTCCATGATGGGATGAGGAATGTGGGGACTCTCCCGGAGATCTGCAAAGCTCACAGAGCTCTGGAGCACAATCCCAACCCCTGCTTCCACCTGGGACTCTTTTGAACCCACAACCCCGATGGGGGTGAGCTCCACCAAGGCTGGGGTGGCACCGGGACCTGCACCAGACCCCAGACCCTGCTGGGGGGTCCTTAAGGACAACTCCTCACTGCAGCCAAAGGCAAACCCTCTCCAAGAGCTGGATTGGGTCTCTTGGCCCAGGCCCCCCTGCTGGGCCATGGAACAATTTGGGGAGAGCCCCTGGAGTCAGAGTTGGGTGCCAGTGTCGTGAAGGACCACCATGAGTGGGGCCACCAAGGAGAGGTGACACGTCCCAGCACTACAGTCCTGGGGAACCTGCCCTTGCCATCACCAACCCCAGACACCAACAGCGGTGGGAAGCAGGACCCACCCCTGCCAGTCCCCCCAGCCCTCACCTGCTGGGTGGTGGCTCTGCCCAGGATGGCGCGGAAGGCACGGACAGTGAGCGAGGGGAGGGTGTTGACCACCAGGGACAGCAGGACCACGAGCAGGACGTAGGGGTCAGTCAGGGCATTCCAGCTGGCATCTGTCAACACAGGGAGCTGCGGGTGATGTTTGAGTGGGGAAGGGAGAGAGGGCAGAGGGAACAAGTGCTGGGGGACAGGCCCCCACCCAGGAAGGTGCTGGGGGCTCTCAAGAGGAGACAGCACCTGAATTGGAGTTAAAAGTCAAGACAGCAGATCAAGAAGTGGCAATGAGGAGATGCTCTACAGGGTGGGAAACAGCTCCCAGCACCACGGCCAGGGAAGGGAAGGATCCCCGGGGCACCTCACCTGGGAAGCGGAAGATGGCGGGGGCTATCCTGAAGGCATCAACACTTTGGGTCAGGAAGGAGAAGAGGCAGAAGAGGAGCAGGCTGGCTGTGACCATCAGGAAGGACAACACTGTCCAGTACTTCGTGTCCAGGACCATCTGTGGGGACAAGGGCAGAGCAGGCAGAGTCCCATGAGGGCCTTGGTGACCCTCTTCCATTCAGCTGCTTTTTCCAAATTCTTCCTCCAGCCCAGGGAGATCAACCCCAGCCATAAAGCCACTGGGGGTAGTGCCAGGGCCCAGGGACCATAAAGATCTGCTATGGGGCAGGATGAGGAAGGGCAGATCAGTGCTCACCTCCACGAGGACCGACAGCAACGCTGACAGGGCCACTGTGACAGAGAAGGACTCATAGTCCCCCACGGCCTTGGTGCCAACGTGGTCCTCAAAGGCCCAGAGCGCGACATAGAAGCTGATGAGGGAAGTGCCCACCCCGTGCAGGAGGGTGACGCCAAAAACGCGGTAATTGAAGAGCTCGTCCTGCTGCCCGAC
This sequence comes from Ifrita kowaldi, assembly GCA_013398055.1. Lineage (NCBI taxonomy): Eukaryota > Metazoa > Chordata > Aves > Passeriformes > Cinclosomatidae > Ifrita > Ifrita kowaldi. The sequence goes on from VZRS01004129.1 coordinate 19,920, forward strand.
CACGTAGAGCTCAGGGAACTCCAGGCTCTTCTTGGCACTCACGTCCTGCCGGGAGAGCATCCCAGAGAGGATGCAGGGATTGGGGAGGGAGAGCATCCCAGAGGGGATGCAGGGATTGGGGAGGGAGAGCATCCCAGAGAGGATGCAGGGATTGGGGAGGGAGAGCATCCCAGAGGGGATGCAGGGATTGGGGAGGGAGAGCATCCCACATGGGGTGCAGGGACTGGGGGAGCAGGATGGGGCCACCCCACCCCACACACCCTCTGGGAGAGCTGCAGTGGGTCCCTCTGCCCATTGGCTCTGGGGTGATGGGGGACAGGCACCCCAGGACTGAGGGTGAGCTCCAAATGCCCACTGAGCTGCCAATGGCGTGTCCTGGCACAAAGGGCTGTGCAGATGGGTGCAGGGACTGCCGGGCTGATTCCCACCTGCCGAGGGTGGCACGGGGCTGGGTGAGCCCGGTGAAGCCGTACCTGCTCCAAAAGGCCCACGGACAGCACGGGGTAGGCAGTGTAGAAAATGTTGTAGAGTGCAAGGAACCAGCCCTCATACAGAGGCTAGAAGGGAACAGGGAGAAGCTGTGAGCTCAGAGGTGCTTTGGAAAGACTCACAAAGGATGCCCAGGCCCCAGGACACTCAGATCCAAACATGGAAATGCCCATGGACTTGTCCCGTCCCCTGCATCAGCCCCACATTGTCTGTAGGGTCATGCTGCACACAGAGATGGGGGCTGGAGCCCCACACATTGCTGGTCAAGTCACACTTGGTGATGGCCCTTGGGATCAATGTTCCCGTTTTTGAGGAAACCAATGTAATGTACGTGGGATCCTGCATCTGTCCGAGACTGAACTGCAGCTCACAAGGAGATCCCGAATTTCCCCAGGGTGCTTTTCCCAGTGCAGCCAGGTGAAAAGCAGATAAGCAGTGCAGATAACCAGCTGTGCCTCAGCCAGGCTACCCCAAGAAATTGGACATGGCAAGGGAGAAAAGGGGACCAAGGTGGTGATGTGGCACGTGTCCTGCAGGCGGTCCCAGGCACGATCCCTGCAGGGGGAGTTGTAACTCTGGTGTAGAGACCTCCACGGGCTGGATGTGACCCCTGCACCCCTCACCTGAGCCGTGAATCCGCTGTGGAAAGCGAACCACACCTGGGCCAGGAGGCCAGCGAAGGTCTTGTAGAAGAAGTAGCGGAGGAACTTGCAGATGCGCAGGTAATTCCAGCGGCCGTGGACGAGCAGCAGGCGCTGCAGGAAGGAGAACTGGGCCAGGGCGTAGTCGCTGCACTGCACGGCCTGCAGCCCCTCCAGCCCGCTGATGCCCACCCCGATGTCTGCGGCTGCGGGTGGCAAACGCACGCAGGGAGGTTTGGGGGGAGCCGGGGGCTTGATTTCCCCGTAGGTTGTCCCCAGGAATGTGAATCCAGGAGTGACAGACAAAGGGAACCATCCCCCTCTATCCCATGTCCTGGATATTCCGGGCGTGGTGTGCCAAGAGCACGTGTCAGGGCTGCTGGGAGGGGCAGGCACGGCTCTGCCAGCTGCCCACGTTGGGGTTTGAAGGGTCATCAAGGTCCATCCCAGATGCCAAAAGCACGCGGGCCACCCCGCACTTGTCTCGGGCTCGTCCCTGCCCTGTGCCTCTCGCTCCCCTCCCAGCACAGCAATGTGGGGAACAGATCTGGGGCTTCCCCTCCCAGCTCCTCACCCCAAAGGGGAGGCTGGGGTGGTGGAGATGACAAACGGGGCACCACCATCACCAATGGGACACCCCAACCGAACCCCAAGCTCCCCCTGCCCGAGCCTCACTTTTGATCATGTTGACATCGTTGGCCCCGTCCCCGATGGCCAAGGTGACGGCCTTCTTGTGCTTCTTCACCAGCTGCACCATCAGGGCTTTCTGCTTGGGGGTCACCCTGCAGCAGATCACGGCCTGGCAGCTGGTGGCCAGCTCCACAAAGGCCTTCTCCACCAGACCTCCCTGGTCCTGCGAGGCCTCGGCCCTGTTACAGCACAGCCACTGCCACGGCCACCCCTTCTTCTCCTTCAGCACCTCTCCCGTGTGGAGGATTTTGTCCTTGGGGGAGAGCACACGCGGCTGGGACCTCACCCACAGCCCTCAGAGTCCTCAGCTCCTCACCAATGCTCCTGAATGCTCCAAAAGAGTGGCTCTGGTTTTCTCCAAGTTCATCACAGAACAGGCGCTGTGACCCGGTGTGAGCCCAGTATGTCCCAGTATGACCACAAGAGCTCGTGTCACGCAGCCCGCGTCACCCCAGAACCCTGGGCAGCCTTGGTCAAAGCCCCCCAACACCAAAGGGTCAGTGCAAGGTTGTTCTCCTCTCCCCCCTTTGTTCCCCAGCCCCAAATGGGCTTTTCCCACCTTTCAGCAGGAGGAGCACCACATCCTACACGTGCTGCTGCCACCCAGGGCTTTGATACCGCCCGGGTGGGAACAACCATCAGGCAGGGAGCAGAGAGCAGCATCCAGGTGCCACCTTACCAGGAAGTCCCCACTGATGATGATGGCTCTGTGGTGGCACGGAGCCTCTGGGCACTGCTGGGAGAGGCGGCGGCTGCACGGGGCGTCCCCACTGCCACTGAGGTTGTTGTTGCTCTCCCAGTAAGCCTGGAGGATCTCACTGTGGGAGGAAGTGGGGGTTGGACATGAGCTGGGGACACTGGGAATGCTGGTGAGACCCACAGTGGGCCTTGGTCATCTCAAAGCCAGGGAGATGGGACAGTGGTGGGAACGGGGGGGGACAAAGAGGAGGCTCACTGATAACAGAAATCAGCCTGGTTTAGAGGCTGGAGAGAAGCTGAAACCCTTTCTGGTCAAAGCCTGCCAAGGAAGAGCATGGGGTGGGGCAGAAACAGGTGGGGAGGCCTGGAAAAGCATCGGATGAGGACCATGGACATCCAGGCTGGCACAGGGAAGGAGAAGCACCTCTGGCTGAGCCGAGCTCTGCCCACCCTGCCGTGTCCCCTCTGCCCTCGGGTGTCCTCAGCAGGGACAGCACTGTCCTGAGCCAGGAGGTGACGGTTCCTCACCTGACCTCCTTCTCCTCCAGGATCTCCATGTCGTCCGTCAGCAGCCTGCAGGCGTAGCCGATGTTCATTGCAGTCTCTGCAACACCCAGCTGTCAATGGGCCATGGTGCTGCCCCCAGCCCAGGGCAGCCCCCAGCCCTCAGCTCCAAGAGCCCTCGGTGGGCAGCAGCTGCTTCCCCTGCCTCAGTTTCCCCCGGTGTGTGGGATGTGCTGCTGCTGGGGAGTAAAAGGAGCAGCAGAACCAGTTCCTGCCCACTCCCAGCAGCCCTTCTCCTCTGTGGTCCTGGTTAGGGGAGAAGCTGAAATGTGGGAGGGGTCTGGGGGTGCCTCCACTGACCTTGTTTGTCTCCCGTCAGCACCCACACTTTGATGTTGCCCAGTTTCAGCAGCTGGATGGTCTCGGGGACTCCGTCTTGCAGCTTGTCCTCGATGGCCGTGGCCCCGAGCAGCTGGAGGGGGGTGATGGGGTGTCATGGCACGGGGCAGGGCAGGGTACGGAGGTGGGAATCACCCCTGGATCCAACCAGCAGCACTTGCTGGGGGTAGACACAACTTGACAGCTACAACTTGACACCCCGGTGTCTGCTGGCCTGTCACAAAGTCACCCCGGGGGAAAACTCCTCCTGTCCTCCCACACAGGGAATGGGCATTGGGTTGGACACTTCACCCCCTCATCCTGGAGAGCCAAACCCCACATGCCTGCCCTCTGGAGCACAGACAGCTCCTCCTGAGCCCGGCCCCGTCCCACCTGCAGGTCCTGCTCCATCTCCTCGTAGAGCCTGTCCAGCTCCCGCGCGCGGTCCTGCAGCAGCACCGCGGCCTCGCAGTGCCTCCGGCTCCAGGCGCGGAACTCGGCCTCGCTCACCTCCCTGCTGGCCACGCACAGCGTCCTCAGCGTCTCCTCTGCAAAGCGCTGCAGGGAGGAGACATCAGGACTCTCCTCCCTCCCCAGGATCACTCTCACAGGACCAGGGCATCACCCCAGGCTGGGCGTGGGCAGAGCCAGAGACACTCCAGGTCCTGGGCATCTCTCTCTGGGCTCCGACTCCCTTCCCCCATCCTACAGCATCCCCGTGAGCATCCTTGGATGCAGCTGGTCCATGCAGAACACCGAAGGTGGATTCCGTGCCCTCTTACCCCCTGTCCCATATGCAGGTGAGGCTCCTGGGACAGAAGGCAGAACCCAAATCCCTAAGGCAGAGGGAGGAAGAGCAGCAGGGCGCTGCAGGACACCCAGCCCAAAGCCAGCAGGAGGGAGAGCAGTCCTGTCACCCCAGGCTGGTGTGGGACTCACATCCAGCGCCCTCTCGGTGAGGGTCTCGTTGGGCCCTCGCCTCCGCAGCCTGTCCAGGATGACGGTGTCGGCACCCTTGGTGTAGAGCCGGATGCTGCCCTGGGGGTCTCGCACTGGCAGGGAGGGGAAGGACACCTCAGGTCTGCTCAGAGATGGCTCCCATTCATTGCTGTCCCTGTGCAGTGGCCACACGGGCCCCTGTTGAACCCCCGAAGGCACCACAGGGCTCGCTGGTGCTTTTCCATCTGCAGCCGTGGGAAGCACAGGAATATCCCAGATCTGCACCACCGCGGGGCAGGACCAGGCCTCAGGGACTGTCAGTTCCTCACACAACTCCTCTGAGCCCTGCATTTACTTCCTCTCTCTTGGCTGCTCAAACTCTTCTCAGCTGCCTTCACCAAGAGTGAGCAAATCCACAGGGATGACCAGGGTGACCCTTAGGAGCCCGGCGCCAGTTGTGGCCACCTGCAGCCATCCCAGTGCCACCATCCCTTGTAGGGCTGAGCACGGAAGGGGCCCTGGAGGTGCCCCTGGCACAGCCCCCCCACTCACCCAGCACAGACATCCTCTTGCGGTCGCTGTTGAAGTCCAGCATGGCCAGCACCTCGTACGTCCTGGTCCTGCCCAGCTCCCTGATGGTGATGGTGTCCTGCGTCCGGGCCAGGAAGACGTAGCCCAAGTTCCTGGCTGCCAACACCAGCGCCTCCTCATCCGGGGAAGCTGCCTGGTAAACCAGCTGGTCTGCAGGAGAGGGGTAGGGATTGCACACAGGAACTCCCAGCCAAACCACACTGGGACAGCTGAAACCTCCTGTTCTTGCCCAGCAGGAGCTGTGACACCCTGAAGCCTGAGCTACCAGGCTGGGGAAACTCAGCGCTGCTTGTTTCATCTGGAGAGAGACCTGGGGCAAGGGCCTGGGGTGACAGGGCACAGGGAATGGCTTCCACTGCCAGAGGGCGGGGATAGATGGGATGTTGGGAAGGAATTGTTCCCTCGGAGGGTGGGGAGGCCCTGGCACAGGGTGCCCAGAGCAGCTGTGGCTGCTCCTGGATCCCTGGCAGTGCCCAAGGCCAGGCTGGGACAGTGGAAGGTGTCCCTGCCCATGGCAGGGGTGGGACTGGATGCGCTTTGAGGTCCCTCCCTACCCAAACCATTCTGGGATTCTATGATCCCTTTTACTTGTTGCCCCAGACAGGATTACCCTCCTTGTGCTTCTGTTGCCACCCATGAGCTTTAAAAAATCCCCAAACACAAATCCATGGCACAGGGGCAGTGGCATGAGCCACCCCTGGGCTCTCCCACCCGCTGCTCCCCACAGCCGAGCTTTGCTGGGCGCTGCCAAACCCCAAACCGAGGGGCAGCTCGGCCCCGCTCCCGGCACCTCAACCCACCGCCCCTGTCCTCCACCATGACGGTGTGGCAGAGGGCCAGCAGCCTCAGGAACTCCCTCAGCACCGGGTCCTTGTCCCTCTGGGCGGCTTCCAGCAGCGACACATCGCAAACATCCAACTTCTGCTCACCGGGGTGCTCCCAGCCCAGCCCCGAGCCCTGCAAGAGGCACAGGCAGCATGCAGGAGCCCGGTGGGACTGGGCACGGGGCTCTGTGTCCCCAGGAGCACCGGGGATGTGGCACAGTGGCACTCCGCTGGCACGGACCCAGGCTTGGCACTGCCCACGCCAAGGGGGTGGGAATGAAAAAACCCCAAAAATCAGAACTGCACTATTTTATAACCCCGGTTCCCCCGTCCTTAGGGGCAGCTGAGGAGGGGCAAACTCGCCAGGCCCCTCTGAGAGCCTGGACCCCGCTGGGAGCCAGCTGAGCTCCTCAGCACCAGGCTGTGCCCAGTGCCACCGGTGCCACCAGTGCCGGCCCCGTGGCACGCGGGAGGGGGGATTACGCACCGGTGGCTGTTTGTCCTCGTGGCCTGTGCCTGGACCTGCCAAAATAAAAAGAATCTGGTTAATAGAGGGCTGGCAGGGGGCTTGGAGCAGCTTCTCTGGAGGGACTCCTGCTCCTGCTGGCCAAAAAAATGGCCAAAAGGCACCAATTCAGCATCTGCTCAGTGTCAGACGCCACTGGGATATCCCAGCCTCGCTTTTTTGGCTTTTTGTTCAGATTTTCACCATGATTTTAATGTTAAAAATTCAGGTCTACTTTCGCCTGCATTTCCTGGGAGATTCTGCATTTGGCCAAAGACTGGCTGGGATGAGGGCGAGGCTGCTCCGCAGAGCTGGAATGTGCTGCACCAGGCAGGGAAAGTTGGGTTTATTCCTGCTTGAAAGCTTTGCGAGGTTTTTTTGGGCCTCCTTTTTTGCTTTTATCACTGTCTGTTTGTCTCGAGCACATGATGCTGATCTCAGGGAAACAGAGCTCCATGCTAAAGCTTGGGCCTGCCCTGCTCGTTGAGTTTCACTAATTAAGCATCATGACAGCTCCCAAAGCGAGCCAAGAGCTGGAGCAAGTACAGCAATGAGAAGAGGAAAGACTTAGCAATTTTGAAGGTTTTACGGGGAAAATCAAGCAGAATCATTTAAAAAATTAGTTTTTTTAAATGTAAAAACATGTTAAAAAAAAAAAAACACACAGAAAAATTTAAAAAACAAAAACAAACAAAAAACAAAACAAACAAAAAAACAAACAAAAAAAAAAAACAAAAAAAAACCCCAACAAAAAAACCCAAACCAACAAACAAAAAAGCAAAGAGCAATTACATATGTTCACTCTAATTAAACAACCTAAGGACAATGATAATTTCCTCGCCTCCTCCATAGGTCACCTGAAAGCCTCAAAGTTTCCAGATTTGGAAACCAAGCTGAAAAGCAACAGCTCCTTTTTCTCTATGAGACCTTAAAAGAAAACAAAAATCCGTGGGCTTCCCTGGCCCCTCTCCCGTTACTGCTCTGCCTGGGCCAGCATCAGCTCCCGATTCCAGGCGGGATCCACCTCACCCACACCGTGCGTGGTGCAGCTGCCCCAGGCTCCTACCCCAGGCTCCCTTTTTTATCAGGGAAAACTTTGCTGATCTCAGCTGAGTTCGGGCCAGGAAACCTCTCCCATGCTGGAGGCCAGGACGGTGCCCTGGCTCTGTGTGCTGGGAACACCAGACCAGGGGGACCTCAGGGGTGGCAAAGCCCCAAAAACGTGGGGGATGAGGGCAAGGAGAATTCCTACAGCACCACCTGCACCACCAACTCCAATCCACCTGTCCCAAGCAGCCTGGCAAGCCAGGAGGAGTGGAAAGAACCAGCTCCAGGTTCCCCTGAGCCCCTACAAAGTTATCCCAGCCAGGGTTACCATAGATGGTCCCGTTGACGCAGCATTTCTTGAAGCTCATGATGTTCTGTGTCAGGGTGCCCGTCTTGTCCGAGAAGATGAACTCGATCTGGCCCAGCTGGTCGTTGAGGCTGGTGCTCCTGGCCTCGGCTGGAATGTCCTTGGCACCGTAATACATCTCCAGATCCCAGTTAATAAAACAGCTGTTCACCAGGTAGATGAATTCAAGCCTAGGGAGTCCAGGAGGAGAAAACAGGGAGAAGGAGGTGGTGTTCCTCAGAGGCAGGGGCAATGGGGACCTGGCACAGGAAGAAGAGGCAGGGGGAGCTCCCCACCCTGATCCTGCTGCTCTGGGCTTGGGGGAGGCCAGGGGGTTTTCATCGCTCGTGGGCAGGCTTCCAAAAGGCTCATCACCCACTGGGGCCCCTCTGGAATTCTGGCCCTTGGTGGTCAAATTCACAGATCTGGAGGTCCAGTGATGGGCCCAGAAGTTTGGAAACAGCTTTTTCCAACACAGATTGTGATTGTTGCCTGCGCAGAGCAGCTGTGCCCTTCTCCTCCCCACCCTGCTGCTGTCCATGGGAAGCACAGGAATATCCCAGATCCTGCACCAGGGGAGCAGCACCTTCCTCAGAGCCACCCTCAGCCTGCCCACAATTCCCAGCACCAGCACAGGGCTTGGGTCCCTGCTCTGCTTTTCCCCTGGGAAGATCTCAGAGCACACCCTCGGTGTTTGTAGGATTCACACCCCATCCACCCTTCCCCTCTCCCGGCCAAGGGAGCACCTGGGAATGACCTGGGCCACACCCTGACCCCATTTTGGGGCTGTGACCCCAGTTCCAGGTGAGGGGCGAGGGCAGGGGGTGGGTGCTGAGCCCTGATCCCCTCCAAGCTCTGTGGTCCTTACGTTATGTACATGGACATGGGAATGATGATGCTCAGGAGGATGGTGAAGCCCCAGAAGTTGAGGAAGGCCTGCTGGGCAGGGGTTGTGTGCTTGTAGAGGGCAGCCAGGTAGCCGTGCTTCTCCTGGAACGTCCTGGCCCAGAACCCAGAGGCGACAGCGAGGCCCAGGGACGTCACCAACAGCACCAGGAAGATCTGGGGTGGGAAGCCAGGATGAGAAGGTCCCAAGATGAGAAAGTCCCAGGATCACAGAGCCCACCAGAATCTTCTCTAGAAGGCTCCAAGGAGACTTTGGAGGCCCCTCCGGGGTCTAAAGGGGCTCCAGGAGAGCTGCAGAGGGACTGGGGACAAGGGCTGGAGGGACAGGACACAGGGAATGGCTTCCCAGTGCCAGAGGGCAGGGCTGGATGGGATATTGGGAAGGAATTGTTCCCTGGGAGGGTGGGCAGGCCCTGGCACAGGGTGCCCAGAGCAGCTGTGGCTGCCCCTGGATCCCTGGCAGTGCCCAAGGCCAGGCTGGACATTGGGGCTTGGAGCAGCCTGGGACAGTGGAAGGTGTCCCTGCCATGGCAGGGGTGGCACTGGATGGGCTTTGAGGTCCCTCCCAACCCAAACCAGTCTGGGATTCTCTGATTCTCTGAACAGGTTAAACCCAAGATATTTTGGGTCAAATATTGCAAGATGAAGAAAGTCAGCACCATCCAAGCAGGAGGCCTCTCATGAGGAGCCCTGTGAGCCACCCCAGGAGCTGGGCAGAGGTGTTTGCACCACACCCACCACGATCACCAGCCGGTCCATCATGTGGTCCAGCTTGGTCTTCTTCCTCTTGATCTTTCCACAGTTCCTCATAATTTTGGAATCAAACCCTGGGCAAGAAACATTTCCAAGGTAAAAATGCAAGTCCCCGGAAGGTTCACCTGCGGCTCAGTGAGGCTGCCCCTGCATAATGACACCTCCCCTCCCCGAGGAGTCCAGAGGAGCCCCTCCCTCCATCAGTGACCATCGAGCCGTGGCTGCAGGCTCCAAAACACGATGCTCTCAGCAGATCTCATCCCTCCCTCTCCCCACAGCTCCCCACGGCCCAGCCCTGAGCTGCCCTGCCTGGGTTGGATCCGGGACGAGGCGCAGCTGGGAGATCACCTGGGCTGAGGAGAGCTTTGGTACCACCTCACCTCCCACCAGCGACCCCAACACCATCAGGGACACACCGCGGCAGCTCCTCCACCTGGTGCCAGCTTGGGCACCTTCAAACCCCCATGAGCCGGGCGATTCCTGCCCTTCCCGGCCCGGGCAGGGGCACTCGCCTGCGTAGAGCACCAGGCCGTAGCAGAGGGCGGTGTTGCGGACGCGGCAGCCCCGCAGCAGGATCCGGTCCATGTCCAGGGCGTGGCTGCGGCCCCGCCAGCGCAGGGTGCCCGTGAAGGTGTGCATGCGGCTGTTGGGCTCCTCGCACGTCACTCGCCCTGGCACGGGGAAGGGCAGGGGCGACAGAGAACCTTCCTCCCCTCTCAGCCCCACGTGTCCCCCCCCACAAAGAGCCTCTCGGGCAGATTTAGGGTTTGTCAGGGGGGGATTTGGGTGGCTCAGATTAAGGCTCGGGGAGGCACTGGGAGGTTGGTCAGTGCGGGAACCTCACTGGAGAAGGTACAAACACAACCCCCTCCCTCCCCAAGGCCTTGGAGAGGGGAGTTCTGCACCCTGTGCAGGAGCAGCAGAGTCTGAGCTCAGGTTTGGGAAGCAGGAGCTTGGTTCCAGTGGGAAAATCAAGCTCCAGGGCAGGGGGAAGGTGCCCAACCCTGGTGGATCCCTCACAGCAGTGATGGGAAGTGCCTCCACATGAGGCCTTCGGCTGCCAGCCTCTCGTCAGGCTGATGGGGACAGGGGATCAGAGAATTCCCAGGGTGAATCCACCCCATCCCGGTGGGATTGGCCACATCCTCCCCACCCAGCAGACTCACCGTCGAAGGCAGCCATGCTCTCCTCGCTCCCCAGCTCCTGGTGGGTGACCAGAAGGGCCTGTCTGAACTTCAGGTTTGTTTCCCTGTGAGCAAGAGCCAGGGAAGGCAAAATAAAACAACCCCGTGGGGTGACAGAGCTGCTCATCCTCCTGTCAGACCCACGGGACAGAGACAGCCGTGAGTTACCAGGGGATCACACGGGTGGTGGCAGTGGAATGCCAGGAGGGACCTGTGGTGCCACACACGGAGCACTCGTGCAGGGAGAGCCCTGGCCCAGGGCCCTGCCATCAAATCATCCTGCACAGGGAGCTGGGAGGACGGGCTGGGAGATGGAGACTCTGGCCGGAGGTCGCCAGGTGCTCTGTGGAACCCTCACCAGAGCTTTGGGACTCCCATTTTCAAAATCTGGGGCTCAAATCCCCATTTCTGGGCTGTCTGCAGGTTTGGGTTTTGGAGGATCTCCCACATCCTGTGGTTTCTGCTGAACCCTCCCAGCACTGGGGGGGGTCCCCAAGACCAGGGTCTCCGGCCTCTGCCCCTGTCCCCCCACAGCCACAGGGATCCCTGTCCCTGTCCCTGTCCCTGTCCTCACCCATCAATGTCGGCGGTCTCCACATAGCACAGGCTGCTGGGCTCGGAGCTGCACAGCAGGAGCAGGTCAGCCTTGAGGAGCAAAAAAGGGGGCAGAGAGCAGCTGGATGAGCCCCTGGTCACCAACCCCTGCCCCAGGGCACAGGCAGCTCCGGGCACCGCTCACCGGGACGACGCTGTCCTTGTGCAGCCGGACGATGTCCCCGACGCAGATGTCGCGCCACTTCTGCCAGCGGAAGCTGCGGGGAGGTTCAGGGGACAGCTTTTTGTCCCTGCAGAGCAGTGGGAGCAGGGGCTGGGGGTGTTTCAGCCCGTGTCTGTCCCAAGTTCCCGGAGGATTTGGGCCTCCAGATTCCTGGGCCGCCGTGGTGACCTCCAGAGGGCTGAGCACCGAGGGTGGCACAGGACCCGTGTGTCACATCCGTGTCCCTTCCCTGGCCCGGTGCTGAGCAGGGACACGGCTCCATGGGTGGGATGTGATGCCCTGGAGGAATTCTGAGGCCAAGGAAAGGCTCCCCCAGCACATCCCAGCAAACTGGGCCTTTTGTAAACCTGCTGCCCATGACTGAATACCACCAATCCTACAGGAGGACCTGTGGCACATTTTGGGAGGTGATGGGAGTTTGCAGAGCCTGGGAGAATCCCACCAAACCCTTCTCAGCTGCTCAAGGATTCTCAGCACTTCAGCTGCTCCGTTGTTCCACATGGGGGTGGGAAACAGGAGCACAGCTTCCCAAAGCCCCTCACCTCCTCCCAGCCAGGATTTCACACGGCCTGCTGTTGATGTTCCTGTCACTCTGGTGACGGCCCTGCACAGAGGAGACACAGAGAAGCCAAGGATGGGCCACTCCAAGGCTGTCCTGTCCCACAAAAACAACCCCTTAACGCCACCAACCTCCCTCCTCAGCCCCAGCCCTGCGTTCTGGGCGATGGGAAGACATGTTCTGATGAATGAAGAGGCTGAATTCCCCCCTAGATATTTCTGGGGACAAACCCGGCACTACAGCCAGTGGTCAAGGTGTTAAAGATGGCAGAAGGGGTTTAGACCCCAAGGAAAGCAGGCAGGGAGTCACATCTTTCCCGAGGGAAAACAAAAACCAATTTGGATGTGGTGGAGCAGATGATACCTCAGGGCTGATGGATGACAGCAGCTCCTGAGCTCCTCAGTTCAGCTCACAGGGCCCCTTCCTGCCGTGTCCCCAGGGCCACCCCCCACTCACAATGTCATCGATGAGGTCTCGCAGCCCCCGGATGATGAGAAGGCAGCTCAGGGGGAACAGCAGAGTGTACCAGGGCAGCGTGGAGATCTCAGGGAAGGTCTAGAGAAGGAGAATTTTACACCACTGACACAACTCCTACCCTACCTTGGGACTCTTGAGGGGACTGAGTGATGCCCTCGCTTCCCAGCCAGCACCCGAGGGTGGCCAGAACCCATCTCAGAATCATCAAATCAACACCTCTGTTACCAACACCTGTTCTGGTGGGTTTCCACCTCTTTTTGAGGTGTGAAATGCTCCTGGGATGCTAAATTTAGAGGGAGGAATTTCTGTTGTGGTGTGGTCAGTGTGAGCTTTGCCTACGTGACCAAACCAAACCCATTTTAGAGAATCAGGGAATGGTTGGGCTGGAAGGGATCTCAAAGCCCATCCTGTTCCACCCCTGCCATGGGCAGGGACACCTTCCACTGTCCCAGGCTGCTCCAAGCCCCAATGTCCAGCCTGGCCTTGGGCACTGCCAGGGATCCAGGGGCAGCCACAGCTGCTCTGGGCACCCTGTGCCAGGGCCTGCCCACCCTCCCAGGGAACAATTCCTTCCCAATATCCCATCCAGCCCTGCCCTCTGGCAGTGGGAAGCCATTCCCTGTGTCCTGTCCCTCCATCCCTTGTCCCCAGTCCCTCTCCAGCTCTCCTGGAGCCCCTTTAGGCCCTGCAAGGGGCTCTGAGCTCTCCCTGGAGCCTTCTCTTCTCCAGCTGAGCACCCCCAGCTCTCCCAGCCTGGCTCCAGAGCAGAGGGGCTCCAGCCCTGGGAGCAGCTCCAGGGCCTCTCTGGACTCATTCCCACAGCTCCACGTCCTCCTGATGTTGGGAGGCTTTAATTTAAAGCAACCACACCTAACACAGGTTAAACTCCTCAGAGCTCCTGAAAGACCCCGAACACCACGGAAAAGCTGCGTCTTGGGAAACCTTTTAGCCTGGATTCCCTCCTCTGAACTCCAGAGAAGCCTCCTTGGGCAGGCCCCTGGCACACACTCGGTGTTCCCGTGGTGCCCACCCCACCTGGAGGAGGATGACGAACACGAAGTAGACGTTGGCCATGCGGTGGAACTGCTCGTAGAGGTTGAGGGGCAGGAAGGTGAGGAGGTTGTACTTGGCTGTCCTGATGGCATTGCCCTGCAGAGGAGAGCGGGGGTCACAGCCACTGCCTGGGTCAGCCGTGGGAAATCAGGGACCTGCTCTGCAAGTGCCAGAACATTCTGGTGTTTTTAGGACTTTTCGCAGCACAAGAGATGCCTTAAAACAATTATCAAAGCCATAAGGGAAAACAGAGATTTATCAGGTCCAAGGGCCATGTAAAATTGAGAACAAAATCATTTGCACGTGGGTTTGTTCCCCATGTGGGCCATTCAGCAAGAGTTGGGCTCTTGGGTCCTTGTGGGTGCCTTCCAGCTCAGAGTATCCTGTGACTCTGTGATCCGAAGCCCAGCTAACTGACCTCGATGTTATTTAGCAGCGAAAATAAATAATCTGGTTTTGCTCCCTCAACACATTTTGAAAAATCTTTCTCTTGATTAGACCACCAGACTAAAACACTTCACTCAGCTCTGCTTCTTCTCCGACAGCTCTGGAGGGCACCAGGCGGGGAGGGAGCAGCGTTTTTCCTCCCTGGGGATTGTGTGTGTGACTCTGCACCTCTCTGGGGACCCCTCTGGAGCATCTCTGCCGTGTCCCCCCAGCCACCACCGGCTCAGGGGTGAGGGGCTGGGGGAGGGAAGCCCAGGCCCCTCCTGGCTCACCGAGTATTTCCTCTTGCTCAGGCAGAAGGCAAATTTCTTCTTGAACTGCCTGTGGTAGCCACGGTCATTGGCCCTCACCTCCCAGGTGAAAGCTGGAAAAGCAAGAGGGCATCCACCAGTTCCCTCGGCCCCCCAGGGCACAAGGAGCAGGGATGGGCACTGCTGGGGTGGCCTTCCAAGGGCACGGGGACCTTGAGAGCTGCGGGCACAGCTGGGACGGGGCTGGGTCTCAGGGTCAGTGACAGGGGACAGGGAGAGCAGGAGACCAGAACATTCCAGAGCTGCAGGAGCGCTGCCCGCACCCCTCCTGAGCCTCAGGGTCACTCCTTGGGCTCAGGGTTTGGTTTGCAGCGTGCTCAGGCCACGTGCAGGATGAGCCCCCAGCCTTTGCTGTTCTGGTCACAGTCATTCCTCTCCCAGTTCCATTTTTGCCATCCCAGTGCAGACCCTGCCGAGCAGGGAACGTCCCAGCGCTGTTCCCAACACCTGCCCCCTGCTGACAGCCCATCCCCATCCCAAATCTTCTTCTTCCTCCTCTCACAGCCGTGTCCCACATTCAGCTTCCTCATCAGCTGTCTGAAACCAGGGAAAATCCCCAAACCACACCCAGTGCACACTGACCTGGCAGCTGCTGCCTCCCACGAGGGCAACCTGTGGCTGGGTCCTGCTCAGCCATGCTGGCACCACTGCCAGGACCTGGGGACAAGGACAACCACAGGCATTTGAAACACTGAGCAGTGACGGCATGATCCCACTGGGATGCTCCAGCTTCCCAAGGCTCCAGGGCTGGACACCCCGTGGGAGGGACATCCTCCCACGCGGCCTTCGCCCATCCCGGCTGCCTGCAACAGCTCAAAGACATTTTTGCCCTCTGGGGAAGTTATGGGAAATCATTTTCAGTCGTTGGTGAGGAATTGGAGCTCTCCCTGTCCTGCCATCCCACCCAAGCTCCCATCGTGCCGGGAGAGCAGCCACCTCCATCCGTGATAAGGTTTCCCTCACCCTCGATGGCTCCATGACCTTCCTGCAGGGATGGTGGGGAAGATTAATTAATGTTTGTGATGCACTTTGTGATCCTCACATGGAAGGAGCCAGTGAGGGATAAAGCATTAATTACCTGATTATTAAATAATTGCACCAGAAGTCAGCCCCTGCCGTTATTTCTTATCTCACTTCTTTGATCACTTTTTCCATTCTTTTACCCAAAGTCTCAACTTCTCTCTTGCTCCTCATGGGTTTTGGTTTGTCCCAACTCACCACGGATGCCACTGGCTGGGCATCCATCCTCATTCCAGGTGAAAGAGACCCCAAACACCAACAGCAACCTGGCCCCTGCAGCCAAGAGCTTGAAAAAAGCTTTGATCCACAAAATCCTTCTTCACCACCGAGGACTCGGTGCTGTCGCTGTCCTTGGATCCTAAATGAGCTCAGCACACAATCCCAGAATGGGATGGGTTAGGTTGGAAGGGACCTTAAAACTCATCCCATCCCACCCCTGCCATGGGCAGGGACACCTTCCACTGTCCCAGGCTGCTCCAAGCCCCGTCCAACCTGACCTTGGGCACTGCCAGGGATCCAGGGGCAGCCACAGCTGCTCTGGGCAAATTTGGGCCCCAAATGTTGCTTTCTTTGTTTTCACAGCACGGCTGAGGAGGAAGGAAGGGTTTCAGGGAGCTGCTGGGGGTGGTGGGGCTCTTGCTACACCCCAAAGCTCCCGCTAGCATCTGTCCCACAGGTAAGAGGGAGCAGGAAGAGCAGGTGGATCCCTGGAGGAACGAGATCTCTTCCATACAGAAAGCCCACGGGAGCCCCTTGGTGCCCAGACTGGCTGCCCCCACTTAGTTTAGCCAAAATAAGATTTGAGACCGAGAAATGCAGATCTCCCACCTCCCTCCCTGCTGTGCCCCACTCGTGTCCTTGTCCTGGGGTGCTGCCAGCTGGGGACACCTCTCCCTGTGGACAGACGGGGCTGGATTTGATTGCACAGGGACAAAGAGGGGACGAAGGGGGGACAAAAGGGGGGACACCAAACCCCTCCATCTCCTGCTCCTGGCAAGCACATTGCCGTCTCTCCTCCTAGCAGAGGGATGGGCTCCCCTGGGATAGGGGTGTGGGGTATCCCTCAGAGACCATAAACAGGCCAAGGGATACAGGCTCTGTGGAGGCCGCTGCTCCATAGGGAAAATCCAAGAGGAGACCTCGGGGTATCCAGAATGGAGGAAGCTGAGTCAGCTGCTCACAGCCCTCCAAGCCAGGCAGTGCCCCTTGCTTTGACTGGTGGAGGTGACAATCCCTGCCCTGATCCCATCCCTGCAAGGGTCCAAGGCCTGGACAGGGCTTGGAGCAGCCTGGGACAGGGGAAGGTGTCCCTGCCCAGGCAGGGGTGGGATGGGATGAGCCCTAAGGTCCCTCCCAACCCAACCCCTTCTAAGGCCCCAGCCGTGGGCAGGCAGGGCAGGGCCAGGGGTGGCAGCCGGGATGAGCCCTGAGCCTCAGCCTCAGTCAAGCTCCAGAGGTCCCGATTCGAGCTTGGGAGTCCAGAGTCAGGATTCCAAAGGGCACAAAGGCCAAGGTGAGACACAGCCCATCCATCGGGACAAGACACCTCCAAGGCTTAGGGCCCACAGCAAGGCCCGGGAGCGTGGCCAAGCTGGAGCCAGACCCACCCTCGTGGGGGCTCGGTCTAGAACTGAGCCCTGGCTGAGCTCCCCCAGCCCAGGGCAATGGGTGGGGGGTCCCAGTGCAGCTGCTCAGGGCCAGTAACCCCCGGTTGTGCCCTCGGGGCCCTGAGCAGAGGCTCAGAGCATCTTCTGCCCTCGCCCCTCTCTTCAGGACACGGATATTTGAGGTGAGGCTGACACTGAGAAATGCCAAGGTGTTTTCCTGGCCTCGCTGCTTCCAGACCTGCAACATCAGGGCTGGACCCTGCCCTGAGTCTCACCAAGACACGCTGGAATTCCTGCCTTTATTTGTGGTTATCCTGGTCCCCCCGAGCTCAGGATCAGGCCAGAAGCTGCTGATCCATCCTGTTCCCACCGCGCCTGGCATCCCCGAGCCCCGCTGTGCCCAGTCAGGATCACCGCTACCCCCAGCCACGCTCCCCTCAGCAGCTCCAGAGCATCCCCGCTCCCAGCCGGTGCCAAACAAAAGCACGGCTCGTTAAGCACCTGCAGCTGGCACAGGCAGGACACTCCACAGGGCTCAGTGCCCTGCAAAGGCAGCCGGGAATGCTGCCTCTTGCCAGGGCCTGGAGCAGGGCGAAACTGGGAAAAAAAGGTGATTCAAAGCACTGGAAAAATATTTTCGAGGAGGTATCCAAGAAACCTCAGTTCCAAGAAAGCTCTCCACGAATCTCACTCATCACCTCAGTAATTAGAGATAAAAACTGCACTTTGGGGAGGCGGGAACAGGCTGGGAGTGGGTGCCAGGGCTCCCTGCCAGCCCCAGCCACACGGGTGGACAGCCTGGGCAGCCAAACCCTGCTCTGGCCCCAGCCCGGAGCTCCCTGGGGGGCCAGGGAGGGCTAGCGATGGCCAAAGGCACAGGACATCCTGTGACCACGGCCCCACACCTCAGCAGTGAGTTCTTAACCCATGGGATGTTCCCCAAATCAACACCCGGGATGAGCCAGCTGCTCCCTGCCCTGCCCTGCCCCGCAGGGAATGGCCCATCCCTGAGGTCTCCAGCTGCAAAGCATCCCCGTGGTGCTACCGGCTGCTGAGAAGCCTCAAAGCGGGGCTTTCTCACCCCAAAAATGCCGTTCTGGGCTATTGCAGGTTTGCATGGCTGAACAAAAGTCAGGTTTAAGGAGGACCGGGCGCGGCGCCACGAGGGTTTGGCCCAGGGTGGTGAAACACGCGGAGATTTATGTCCCTGGCTGATCCGACCGCTGCCACGGGAATTCTGTGGAGGTTTTGTTCCTGAACTCACCGGATCAGCGCCGAGCTCTTGCTCAGAGCAGGAGCTGGTGCGGGAGTGCCGGGTTCTCTGGGAGCGCCCGGCAGCTCCGGCACAGGCAGTGCCCACAGCTTGGGGTTCCCGGTCACCTCTGTGCCCTCCAGCTCCTTCCCGGGCAAAAACCGGCAGGAACAGGACCAGCCTGACCCTTGTCCCCGTCCCGGGGCTGGCACTCGGTCCCGTCACCCCTCCCGTGAGTGCTGCTCTTGTTTCCCTGATCCCAGTGGGACCCCAGCCAGAGCCACCCCGGGGACGCCCCCGCCGCCAACCCCGCTCCGGCATCGCCCCCGGGCCAGCCCGTGTCACCCATCACGACAGGGACAGTGACAGCGGCCCGGGACGGGCTGAGAGGGTCGGTGGCTGTCACCTCCCGTCCCCGGCACGCCGGAAACGCCCCCGCGCTCCGGCCGGGTGGATCATTAAAGCCTCTCGAGGGTTATTTCCCCAGCTCCCAGGACGTGCCCGGGCCATGAGTTTCCCTCCCCTCGCCCTATTTTCCAGCTGCTTTGATGCGGTTTCAGGTGAAAAGGCGGCTCCGCCGTCCCCAAACGCCCCTCCGTGCCCGGCATCCCGGGGGCACTATCGGCCGAGGGGCTGCCCTGGCACCCCGCTCCTCCCGGGGGGAGACGCAGCTCCCCGGAGACCCCACGGGACCTGCCAGCCATGTGCCCCCGCAGCCCGCTCTGTCCCGGCCGGGCTGGGCGGCTGGCACCGTGCCACCTCCGCTCGGGGTCCCCGTACCTGCACCGATGCCCAGCGACGGCCCCGGGCAGCGCCGAGCTCCTGCCACCTCCGCCGGCAGCGGGACTGCTGCCACCCGTCCTGCCCCACGGGGGACCGCGGGCACAGCCCATGCCACACCTCCGCGGGGCCCTGCCCGCCTCCCCTCCTGCCCGGCCCTGCCCTGCCCGCGGCCGGGCGCCCCCGCTCCGCTCCCCTGCCCGGATTTATCGTCTCCGTTCAAACCGAGCCCGGCTGCTGCTGCAGGAGCCGTTCCCGTGGGATCTGCCCGGGCTCCGGGACACGGTGACACGGTCAGGCTGTCCCTGCCACCATCCCAGAGGAGATGCAGGTGGTGCCGGACTGGATCCCAGGGCAGGGTGGGCACGGGCATCCATCCCCGGGGCAGATTTGGGCAGCCCCGGGGCTGGACTGGTGTCGCTGGGGAGCGCCAGGCCCCCCCCCCCCCCCCAGAGCCCCCCGAGGTGTGGCAGCAGCTCGGGGGGTTTGGGCCGGGCCTCGGGGACCGGGGAAGGCGGGAGGAGGGGACAGCGAGGAAGAGGAGGCCGAAGGCACAAACGAGCCCCGGCACCTCCGGGCGGTGCCAGCACCGGGACTGCGAACCCAGCTGGGGACAGCGGCCACCTCGTTAGTGACGGCAGCTAATGAGGCCAGAACCCGGTGTCCACCCCGCACTCATCCTGCACACCCGCAGTGGTCCTGCGATGGCCGTCATTACGTTAATTACTGCCTGCAATTAACCGCAGAGACCCGGAGGCGATCACCCGGCGCCGGCCCCGCAGTCCATAAAGCATTTACTGCACAGCCGGGAGCGGCTCCTTCGAGCTCCAGGAACGGTGCCTGCTGTGTCCCTGTGTCCCCATGTGCCCACACGTGTCCCCACGTCCCTACACACGTCCCCAAGCCCACGTAGGTGTCCTTGTGTTCTCCTGAGTGTACCCAGGTCCCCGTACATGTCACTACATCCCCATGTCCCCATACATGTCCCCGTGTCCCTACACATGTCCCCATGTGCCTGTGTCCCCATACGTGCCCTCACATACCCCTGTCCCCCTGTCCTGGCACATATCCCCATGTCCCCACGTCCCCATGTCCCTATACATGTCCCGATGTCCCCACGTGTGTCCCCATGTCCCCACACACATCCCCATGTTTCCCTGCGTGTCCCCGTGTTCCCTCTCCGGCTGACGCTGGCATCTGCCCTGCAGTGGGGGCAGCTTTGGGCACCTTCCCATCCTGACAAAGAGGGAGAAGCCTCTCCCAGGCCTCGCCCCGGGGCTGGTGCTGAGCCGAACCAAAGGGCCGAGCTGCTGTTCATTGTCCCGCGGGGCCGGTGACGGTGGCACAGGCTTGAAATAAAGCTCGGGGGCTGCCGGGGGGGTCCAGCCCGAGGGGAGAGGTCCGGGCACAGCGGGCAGGGCGAGAGGTTTGGGTTTGAACCCAAACTGAGCAGGGGCCAGCGGTGACAGAGGGCGGAGGCCACAGCGGGGCCGGGCTGGGGAGTCACGGAGCCGGAGACTGCTTGGGGTCGGAAGGGACTTAAAGCCCAATTCGTTCCATCCCCTGCCGCGGGCACCTCCCACTAAACCAGGGTGCTCCAGCCTCTCCCTGAGCCCATCACCAGCCTGTCGCTTCCGCGACGATCCCGCAGGGCTGGAGCGGCATCCACACGGAATTGCAGCGTCTGAGCCCTCACCTGCCGTGTCCCACCCGCTGCCCCCTCCCCGCCTGCCAACGCCCTCAGCGAAGGTGGCACCGGCACCGCAGGCAGGGCCAGCGGCCACTCGGGCACAGCGGGGCCCCAAACCGCGGCGTGTCCCGGCTGCCGCAGCCTCTCGCCGCTTCCGGAGCATCGGGGCTGGATTCGGAGGAAGGAAAGGGATTTCCACATCCCATCCCCGTGTCCCCCCCGCAGGCCACACAGCGGGTGGCTTTGGGCACCCGGGAACGAGAACGGCCGAGGTCACCCTGGCAACAGAGGCCAGTGAAGATGACATTTTCCCAATCAATCGCCCTCTGCAATTAGCTGACACCGCCCCCTCCCTTTCCTGTGTAATTAAGTGAGCGCCGGGAGGCCGGGGCAGAGGGTGTCCCTGGGGCGCCGCGGGGGCTGTCCTGGTGTGTCCCCTCTCCGGGCACCGCGGGGGCTGTCCTGGTGTGTCCCCTCTCCGGACACCGGGGGGCTGTCCTGGTGTGTCCCCTCCCCGGGCACCGCGGGGGCTGTCCGGGCGTGTTCCCTCTCCGGGAGCTGCCCCCTGGCCGCCCCCGCGCTCACAGGGAAGAGTTAAACCTCTAAGCCAGGTTTTTCCCTCTCCTCGAGGACCGAGCGGCTCCAGGTGCCCCGTTCCGAGCGGCCGAGCAGCTACAAAGCCCCGTTTGTTCGGAGAAAATAATAATAATAATTTAGGAGCGTTTACCTGTGTTTCCCAGCCTGGGAGCAGCCCCATGAGCATCCCCCAACCTCCAGCCGGCACCTCCTGGGCTCCCATTCGTGTCCCAAACTTTGGTCCGAAGGTGGTGGCCCTCAGCACCCAGAACTTGCCTCCAACACCCCAAAATCCCCCTCACTCCCCTCCCAAAACCTGCACAACCGGTGGCTGCTGCCCTCCTTCCTGCTCCTTCCACCTTCCTCTTCCTCCTCCTCTGTCCCCAGCCACCCCACGGCCACCACAGGCCAGGGGACAGCTCTAGGGAGGGGACAGGGCTGGTCACTGGTGCTGACCCTGTTCCTTGCCCACCAGCAGCCCCTGCTCCCCAGTCTGGCCAGTTCACCTCTCACTGGTGGCTGGAGGGTGCAGAAGGACCCCAGTCCCTGTGGTGACACAGGTGACACCCAGCTCGCCCTGCTGCAGGTTTAGGGCTGGCAACAGGGACCCCAATGCATGGGGAGGATCACAGCCCCCCTGCACTGCACTTCGGGACACAGGGCCAGCCCTGGTGGGGGGTGTGCTGAGCTGCCCGGCCACAGGGCCAGGCACAGGCATCCCGTGCTGCCCCCCAGGAGAATCCAAGGCACGGAGCAGAGTGACCAAGGTGCCCGGGCTCAGCACCGCGGCCAAGGACCATCCCTGGGTCCAGCCAAGCAAAAGTCTGGAGTGAGGAGGAGCGTGGAGGCAGCAGGAGCTGCTGTGAGGTCCTTGTCCCCACTGGCTGTGGCATCGATGTCACCCCATGAGGAACTCTCCTGCCTGCACACACGAGCCACGGGACCCCAACACGGGATGGACACTCCCACCCTGCCCCGGCCCCTGCCCTCCCCTCCTGGAGGGTCCGGACAAAATGTGGTAAAAAGCTTTTTGTAAAGAGGATCGATGACCGTGGTCACCTCTGACCTGTGCCAGGTGGCTCAGGGGCAGGGAGTGACAGACACCCGTGGATGTCCCTTGCTGGGGGCAGATGCCGCAGGACAAGGCAGATCCTGTTGCAAATCCTGGAGCATCTGCGAACGCAGGGCTGGGTGTGCTGAGCTGCCCGGCGGAAGGACAAGGAGGGCCATGGAATGACCCTGAGCCCCGAGGGGCCCCGGGCTGCCCAAAACCTCCCTCCCCCTGTGACGGGGCAGCTTTGGGGCCGAGGCTGCTTGGATTCAGGTTTGGAATATCCCTCCATCCTTGGGAAGGAAAGGGTGGGGTCAGGGAGTAGGGAAAGCCAGGCAGGGCCCCCCTCCAGGGCTGGGACACTCTGACAGCGCTGGCAGGGACCCTGTGGGGCACTGGATCCCTGACAGCTCCCAGGACCAGAGCAGCAGCACCAGTTCACTGGTAGAGCTCAGACTGGGACAGGAGCCGGAGGTGACTTCCATGGATACGGACACGGTGTGGAATCAGGGGCTGCACCCCAGTGAGGGGGGCAGAGTGGGGGATTTGTGATCCCCCAGCACCTCTGAGCCCCTCTCCTCCTGCTGGGGTGGGAACGGAGCCTTTTCCCCAGCAAGCTGCTAACTTTCATCTCGCAGGTTTCAGCTCATCCCAGAGGGTTTTGGGAAGGGGAAGGAATGGGGTTCTGGGATTCTCTCTGCTCCTTTGCTGCCCCCGATTCAGCTGCAGAATCCAAACACTGAGGTGGGGACGGGCAGTGCCAAGTCCTGGGGCCACGCTCAGAGCCAGAGGCAAAGCCACCCAGGAGGGGCAAAGTCTCAGAGAGCAAGAAAACCCCTTCTGCTGGTGATGCCTCAACTCCGGCAGTGCCCTGGGAGACAAGATCTTCCAGGGAAAAACAGGAGGGACAGACCTCAGAGGCAGATCCTGAACGTGCTTTGGTGCCGTCGAATCCCGGAGTGGTTTGGGTTGGGAAGGACCATAAAACCCATCCAGTGCCACCCCCTGCCATGGGCAGGGACACTTTCCACTGTCCCAGGGTGCTCCAAGCCCCGTCCAACCTGGCTTTGTGTCCTCTGTCCCTCAACACGCCTGGGGTGGGGTGAGTGCTGCTCCCTTGGCACCATGGCTGTTACGATCCTAAAAATCCCACCTGCCTCCAGCCTCGACCTGGAGGAGACCCGAAGGGTCCCTGTCACCCTCCAGACTCCACAAAAGCAACAAAGCAAAACGCTTTTGTCACTGCAGGGGTTCCCTGATGTCACCTCGGGCTGTCAGGTGACCCCGAGGGGGGGACGCAGCGGGACCCTCGGGGATGGGGTGGCACTGGAGGTCACTGCCGGAGCACCCAGTGCCACAAAGGCCCGGGGAGGTGGCTGAGAACACGCGCCAGGCGTGACTTTTACAGCCTCCGGAGCAGCCGCTGCCATCGCCGAGCCATCACCCGCGCGTTAAATAAAACACATTGCCAGTGAGGTCATCTAATGGCCCATTATTTTTTTATTTGAACTTTTTACCTTCACCTCTTCCTCCGTGCTGAATCAGCTCCTCGGCTTGGCACTTTAATTCCTGCCCCATTTGGGAGATTGATACGGGCTCCGGGGGGGCTGGGGGGATGCCGAGGCTCCATGGCAGCTCCGGGATGAGGCAGGAGGAGCCGGGATGTGCCCGGGGGGCTCGGGCACCCCTCGGGGTGTGGGGGATTCGCACAGAGCGAGGGTCCGGCCACGGCCCCCTCTCCTCGTTCAGTGCAGGGGGTTGGGGTCGGGGTTCTCTCCAAAAGGAGCGGCGCCGGTTTCGTCCCTTTCCCTCGGGCTCCTCGGCTCGTCCCGGCGGGAGGGGGTGTCCTGGAGGGCCACGGAGCGGGGAGAGCCGGGAGCGGTGCTGGGGGAGGCCGGGCTGTGCTGCAGAGCCGCGCTGGGGCACACGGAGGGATGGATGAACGGCGGCTGCAAATTGAAGGGGTCGTGGGATCAGGGAATGGTTGGATCGGGCAGTACCCGGGTTCCCAAATGGCAGAGCGGGGACGGGCTGGGACCCCCCTCACCCCTCAGCCCGTGCCCGGGAGGCACCGGTGTCACCCTGGGCCAGAGTGGTGGTGGGGGACACACCTGAGGGGCGACGCTGGGACCCCACGGGGCCACCCCCAGCCCCAAGCAGCAGAACGGGGTCTTGTCCCCACCGCTATCACAGAATCCCGGAATGGTTT
>VZRS01004139.1:180-13165 GCA_013398055.1 Ifrita kowaldi
GGGAGCGAGCAGCTGGAACCCTCCCGGCGCTGCGCACCCACCCTGGCTTGATGTCCCTGGTCCTTTGCCCTCCCGAAAGGTGACGCCAAGACACCGGCGCGGAGAGTTTAGTGTCCTAATGCCACGGCTAAAAAGGGGGTGTCCCAGCCCTCCCTGGCCCCCAAACCTCGCTGAATGGAGAGCAGCCGGTCCATAGTGTCCAGTATCCCCCACCTGCCCTGGCCACACTGCAGGGCTGGGGAGAGGAGATCCCTGCTAAAAAGAAATTTCATTCAATCTTTGCTAAAAAGAAAAAAAAAAGAGCCCTGATTCTGCTTTCAGCCCTTCGGCACTCAGTGGCCAGCAGCAAGTGGGAACCGCAGGGACCCCCCCGCGGTTCCCCGGAGCATCAGCCAGGCATGGGAGCTGCAGTGGAGCCCGGCTGCAGCAGGAACAAGCTGTAATTAACTTCTCCCAAGCATCAATTCGTGCAGAGCTGTCTGTCCGTGAGACAAACAGGAGCCGGAGTGAATGAATAGGCCTGGCCGAGCTGCAAAAGCAGCCCCTCACATGGCATCCCCAGACCCGGGGGGGTCCCCGTGGGTCCCTCCGTGCTGCAAGCGTGGCTTGAGCTCTGCAGGAGAAATAGGAAGTTGTGCGTCCGAAGGGCGATGCTCGTACCTCAGCTGGGCAGCCTCCTGGGAGCAGGTCACTGGCATTCGGGGAGGACGAAGAGAGGGAAAAAAACTAAAGGATTTGCTTGCAGGAGCAGCAGTGCAGCGTTGTCGGTGCAGCACCAGAGCCAGAGCCGCGCTCCTGGCTTGGCCGACCAGGGAGCAGCCTTTGGACAGCGAGATTTGGGGACAGCCGGCGGGATTTGGGGACGGCAAAGCAGAGAGTCTGGTGCCCAGGGCTGCTTAAAGGGACACTCACAAGCTCAGACCCAAAAAAAAAAACCAATCATCTGCCTTATTTGGTGAGGAATGGGCTGCCGGTTCTGAAATACATTTTTTTGTTTGTTTGTTTTAAATGGAGCGCTCCTTTGCTGGGAAAATCAAAGAGATGGGGATGAGGAGGGGGGTGGGACAGGGAGAAAATAGCCCCTGCTGTTTACATGCCTTGGGATTAGGGCAAGGCACAGTCAAGCCACCCCAAGCGGTCCCGTGCCCCGTGTCCTTCTTAAAAAGGCAATCGGCCCCACTCCCGTCCCCGTCCTGGCCACGGCACGGATGTGAAATCCAGGGAGAACAACAAGCCCACTCAAGCCACGCTGCTGGGGATGCCAAAGGCCACCCCAAACGTGTCTGCAGGACACCTCAGCTCCCCCCAGGAGCCCTGTCCCCAACCCACAGCATGGAAATGGGCCAAAGGGATGAAGGACAGCGGGGGCAGCGCAGATCCCAGACCAGCCTGTGGGAGCAGGGAGGAGTGGGGCCGGATTCTGGGGAGCAGCTACTGCTGGAGCTCAGTGGGACAGACTGGGGTCCCACTGCCTGCAGAGACAGGCCATCGGCAGCCCCTTATCGAGGGGAAAGGAAGCTTCTGTATTTATTTTGTGTAGGAAAAAGCTGCTTTTTCACTGCCGACAGAGCCCCCGTCACAGGCTCCCACTAACCCTGGGGCTGCGCTGGAAAGATAAACACGGCTCTTTTCCTGAGCATAACAAAGTTCCTCCATAAAACTGGGTTCGGTTTTTTTAATCCTTTGGTACTGTTTTGTCCTCCCAGGCATGTGCAAGTTATCCCACCCAAAACTCGGCCTGAACAACTCCAGAGCAGCGTGACCAGGGCAGAGCCAGTGGCTGCTGAATGCACGTGGAGGTTGGGATGGGAGCAGGGTGTAAGGGGTTAAGGAGCACCTCCAAATATTACATTCTTCCCTGGATTGCCAGGACTTGGACTGTATAAAGGTGGTGCTATCGTTGGGGTGTTAGGCCTTGTTAAAGTTTAGGGCTGGACAAGCTCCAATGATCTCAGGCCTAGGGGGAGGTTAATAAGGCTTGGGAAAAAGGATGTACCACTGATAGTGGGCACAAAGAATACAGAATTTACAGGCCACAAGGACATTTGGCAGGACTCCCAAGATAAGGAAGAAACTAATAGAAGCAACTCAGCAACTGTGCTGAATCAGCTCTGACTGGGTAAGGGGTAATTCTGGCAGGGGGAGATTCACAACCACCAACCCAAGAAACCACTGACTGCAAACAAGAGTGCTCTCATGGTCTCTGTCCCCCCTCTTTTCTCCTTCTTTCTCTCTCTACCTCACATTAATTATTAATAAAATCTGTACTGTTTATTTTGGCATTTGTGTCATTTGCACCTCAATTCAGGCAGAGGCATCTCTCACTAATCACCTCCTAACACAGAGCTGGCTCACATCCTTAGGGAGAGCTGGGCACCCCTTGGGCAGCACCCACCGGGCCCCACCAATCTGCTGCCTCTAAACCCATCCTGCATCCCAGGGGAAAAGCTGCTAGCTGTGGAGCCTGGGATCTTGGCTGAGATCTGACTCTTTTTCAGCTGAGGAAAGAGGTTCGCTTTTCCTGGCTGAGAAATAAATCAACAAATAACTCCGTGGGCCCCAGGAAAGAAGAAATGCTTTGAATGTACCCAGGAGGGACTAACACCAGGCTAGTCCTTCCTAATGTAATTGCTCTGCAGACTCTGCAGGGAAGCTTCCCTGGGTGCATTTGTGCTAAGGTATATCAAAGCCAGATCCTCAAAGGCACTTGCCAGAGCATCTTTTAGAATAATAGGCTTAAATCCCGAGTTTCTGGAGCTGCGTGTGCAGTTCAGCCTCCAGCCTCTTGGGAAAGCTCCAGTTGGGACAGGAGCTGGTACAGAATGGGGGTATTTTGGAAAATGAATGCCACTGAGATGCCAAGTGCTGCACCTCCCTCCAGCCCCCTCCAGTTTGTGGGTGTTTTCACTACATCTTCATAACTGCTGCCTCAATGCCCCCCAAAAGGAGCAGGGCTGGGGGGTAGCAGGGAGAGAGGGGCTGCCTCGTTTGCTGCAGAGAGGCTCTACCTGCGCTGCTAATTAGTGGCATGAGGAGCCAGCACCGTCCTCCCCAGTGGGAAGCAGCTAATAAACTAATTAGGATAATGGGTAACTGAGGAGATAAAACTCTTAAGCTATTTGCTAACAGGTCATGGATGGGTGTGGAGCCTTTCCCTCAGTCACCAGCCCAGCAGGCAGCGATGCACCTGCGTGACCCCAGTGGTCCCAGTCCTGCTGCTCCAGTGATGCCCTGTGTGGGGAAGGGCCTGCAGGTATTGCCCTGGGGATGATTTGAGCATCCCCTTGCTTTTCTCTGAGGGAGCTGCAAGTCTGAAGTCCCTTTATTTTTGTGCAGATGTTGTGTTTTCCACACCAGTGCCTCACCACCCTGGGCAGGCAGCTGCTGCTCAGCAAGGGGACCTCTGCCAGCTTGAGCCTGGTGATGAGGGTGACCCTGGTGGAGGGTACTCATGGTCAATACCCCTTACACCAGGAGTTTCATGTCTTTTTGGAGTGCTGGGTCACAGGCTGCATCACTCACATTCATTCCTGGCAGTTTGCAGATGAGGTGGGAAGTGTGGCCCCAGCCTCACAGCATCCCAGGGCCACCAGCTCAGGGTGAGACTGGTGACAGAGCCCCTGGTGCCACCAAAAGAAAGGGCTGCAGGAGTGAGATTTGACCAGGTAAGACAACTATGGGCTGTGTTGTCTGCAGAGCAGACAGCCTGACTGACTGTGGGTGTAGCTTCTGTCTTGGAAGAGCTTGGTCAGCTATGGAAAATGCCCAAAGGTTAAAAAATGGGGAATTTCCATGGCCCCACCCAGGAGTGCTGAAACAAATGAAGTGATAACGAAAGCATAACGGGCTTGTTTCCAGATCCAGAGCACAGAATCCTATCAGGAACTGCTCCTCCACTGGAAATGACCAAAGGGTGCCAGTCCCAAGCCAGCCCGATGCTGCTCCTGTGCTGCGCAGCCCAGACCCTGCTGCTTCCCCAGCCTGTGTGGGAGCCTTGCACTCCCACGGCTCCCAGCCCACCCAGGATCCAGGTCAGGGGGAGGAAAGTTGCTTTCTGCATCCGAGGGGGAGGATTTGAGGCCGAGTGGATGTGACCTTGGGCTCCGGCAGGGAGCTGCCACGTGGCCCTGCCCACCGTGTGCTGCAACCACTGAGCCTGGCTCTTGCCCTTCCCTCTATTCAACAGAAGCTGTTTTTAGAGTCACTGCTCTCCCAAAGTGCTTCACATCTCTCTGATCCTGGCTGGAGAGAGAGCTGAAGAGAAGAGCAGAGCATCCACGTCTCTGGTCCAGGCTCTGGCAGGAGCCACCTCTTTGTCTGTGTGTCCCACATGCAACGAGCTGGGACCACCTGTGGCATCCCCTCCCTGAGCAGACAGAGTGGACACGGTGAGGATGGAGGTAACCCTCCACCTGGGTGCCAGGTGAAATCCCAATTGAAAATTGCAGCTGGGGGGGGGCTCCAGCTGCCTCTCCTCTCCCCTAGAATGCCCATGGCTGGATTCCCTCACCCTGTGACTGGGCTCCTTCCAGCCTTTGTTAGGATGGGTGGGAGAGGAGCTGTGTCCACCCTGGCGTGGGACAGGTTGGACCATTTGTTCTGCTGCTGGTGGGGGAGAAACTTGGCTCTTCTTTGCCAAGCACACAGAGTAATCCTGCATCATCATCTGTTTAGTTCTGACGGTAACAACCCTTTCCTACAGGCATGAGGAACCGCTCGGGGCCCATCCCAGAAAACCCTCCTGGTTGACACCTCCAGAGCCTGGTCCAGGCCCCTCTGTCAGCAGGCCTGACCCAGCAAGCACATCATGCAAGTAAAAATCTGATTTTAAGCCTTTCTGTCCTCATCCTCACAGGGCTTTTATCTGAGGGTGGGAGGAGGAAAGCTTCATTACTCTGCGCTGGGGTCACTTATTAACCTGCTGGTTCCTAATGATGCACTTATCTCCTCCTGCCAGCCCTGGCCTCCATCAGGCACGGCTGCAGGGGCTCTCCTGCCCTACATTGCTCTCTCTTCATTAGCTTTTCATTTTCCTTAATTGCTCCTGCAGATTTGCCCGGGGTGTCAGGCCTGGGGGATGCCCAGAGGGAGACGGGGGTGGAGAGGAGTAGGGCAGCGCTCTGCCAGGCACGAAGCTGGGGATGCCATGGTGCTGGTTCACTGGTGGGAAGAGCAGGAAGCACTGATGGTCTTTCCTGCTGCTCCCCAGCCATGAGCAGGGTTTGATACTAACCCCTAAACTGGCTGGGATAAATATCTGAGGTCGCAGATACCAAATTAGTGCAGGAGAGTGCTGAGTCCTGCCTCAACCCAGGAGCCTTGCAGCTAAAATGTGGCCACTCTCCCACTTGCACCACCCCCTGCACCCAAACCACATCTCAAAGCTGCTTGTGTGGGAGGGCTTCTGGGGGTGCATTCCAGCCCCTCTCCCTGCCCCACACCCAGCTCTGACCTGCAGTGGTGGTGTCCACGTCCTTGGCCGCCATCTCCTCCACCTCCGCCCTCCTGCGCAGCTCCAGCCGGCGCGAGAAGCCCTCCCTGGGCTTCCAGAGGTCCTGGATGAGCAGCGGCTTCTCGTGGTCACCCAGGACCCTCAGCCCCTCGGTCTGCCACTGCTTCTCGGGGCCCTGGAAGCGGCCGATGACGTCGCACAGCGCGTACTGCCCGGCGCTGAGCTGGCTCAGCCCGTAGCGCTCCAGGGCCTCCTTCACCAGCTCCCGCGCGCCAGAGCTGCCCGTCACCAGCACGCTCTTGTAGTTGGTGCCCGCACAGATGTTGCCCCCGAAGATTTTCAGGATGCCAGGGGCCGAGAGCTGGGTGGAGAGCTCGGCCGGGTCGTCCTCCGCAGCCGCCGGGGAGGAGGAGGCCGAGCTGCGGTCCTTGTAGCTCAGGGTGCGGTACAAGACCTGGGAGAAGAGCCGGCTCTGGCGCTTCAGCCGGTTCTTGGACGGCGGAGCCATGGTGGAGGAGGGCCCATAAAACATCGTGCGTGAGGTCGTCATGAAGCACAGCTGGGCAGGGAAGAGCAAAAAGGGGAAGGTGAGTGGTTCAGAGGGCAGATGTGCAGCAGGGGGGAGCGAGCAGGTGGCCGTGGAGGAGCCGCTGTCATCTCCAAGGTGACACATCAAGGGAGGGCCATTTCCCTTGTGCAACCCAAAACACCAGTGGGAAAGCTCAGCCAAACTCCTTGGCAGCAGCACAGTTACCTCTGCATGGATTTGTCCCTGAAAACACAGCCTGGAGTGGCCCCATATTTCTCCATCATGTGTACTAAGAGGTCCCTCTTACCCAGGCAAAATGCAGTGGGAGGAGAGCAGAGCCCAGCGGGACTTGGCGGGGCCCATCCTGGTCAGGAGCCAAGGCACCAGGAGTTACTTTCACTAACGAGTTTACGGAGCAATCCCATTTTTTAGAGGTGAAATGGAAAGATCAAGTGCAAATTCACTCACTCTGAGGTCACTGCTAAATGCTTTTGCTCAGCGAGAGGCATGGGGTGAAAATGGGCTTTAATTAGCCTTTCTAAAAATGTCCTGACTCCAGCAAATCTGTTGGCTGTTGCTTGTTTGTGGAGGACGTTCAGGCACAGGGTGGCATCACTGACAAGGCTGCCCTTGTCACGTTAGCCCAGGGCAGGGCTGCTCAGGGCAGCCCCGAGTGGGCAGCGACTGGAGGAGACGTGGCCAAGGCCGTGTGGCAGCTCCCAGTGCTCCTCAGTCCCCCGGAATGGAGCAGGAACCACCAATCACTTCTGGATTTCAGTGGGTAGCGCTCCTGCCCGATGTCACTGTCACCATCTGGGGATGCCTTTGAAATCCCATCCCGGCTGCAGCAGCACCTGGTGCTTGCGTGGTGCTGATAGCCCACAGCTGCACCATGACCTGCTGGCAGGGGAGCTCTGGAAAGACAATCCCAGCATTCCTGATTTGCACAGGACTGGGAACCCCCTCACCTCCAGATTTATAATGTGCAGGGAGGGATTCCATGCACACACAGAGGACCCCCAAAACATCCCATCCGCAGCTATCAGAGCGCAGGGATGCAGCATTGGGGTGATCCAGCTGTGCCTGGCCGGGGACACGCGGGGCACCAGCAGCTTCCCGCAGCCGCAGCCCCGCCTCGCTCGGGCACGGCCGCGCCTCCGGAGCAAACTCAGCGCTATCAGGCAGAATGATGTCGGCCCTGGAAAGCCTCCAAACCACCATCCAATTCAGGAAAAAAGAGCGTCCCTGCTGCTAATGGAAGAGGTCACCTTCTAACCCAGAAACCACCTCCCAGCCATGCACGGAGGGTTGCTGCAGGATGTGCATCCCCCCATCCCGCAGCCAGAGGCCCATGGAATGCTGCAGATCAGGAAAATGAGTGCTAAGGACGTGGCCAGGAGCTGTGTAATCCTGCGATGCTGCTGCACCCCAAGTCACCCCTTTCCTCTCTCCCAGCCCCACCAGGACTATGAAAATGATGGGGTTTGTCTTTCTTTCCAACCTGCTGGCTCCGAAACTGTCTCCTGGTGTGCTGAAGGAAGTCCTGGCACAGGACAGCAGGGCTGAGGACCTCGTGTTTCATAGTGCCCCAGAACTTCCCCCCAACTCACTGGGTGCAGGTAAGGCTGCTCCTGCTCCCACCGTGCAAGTGGGGAAACTGAGGCAGGGATGGGGTTGGGGCTCTGGCTCCCCCCACAATGCTGCTGCTCCTCCTCCAGCTGAGCCCAGAGCTGCTGCTCCCGCTGGGGACATCCCTGGGGACATCCCTTGATGTCTGCTGTGTGACATCTCCTGGGAGTGCCGGGGCAGCCCCGACCTGGGGAGCAGGTCAGGGCACTGGCAGACAGTCAGGTTCAGGAACAGCTGCCCCAGGCCATGAGCACGGCCCTGCCAGCCCTCATTAACATTGACCAGAAGGGAAACTGCCCCAGTGTCCCTACAGGACCTTGTCATCAAGGATGCAAAAGACAAAACTTTGTCATCAAATCACTGGTTTCATGGATTTAATCTTCTCCACCCTGAACTACCCCCAGCACAAAGGGAAACCTTTTACCATCTGCTGGTGGCAAAATCATTCCTCCAAGCCCACATCACAGAGACACCATCCTTGCTTCTTGCAGGTCCCTGCCTGGTTTTGAACGTGTTATTTATAGCTCAGTTATTTTTCTGCTCTTTCTATCAAATGCAGCTCCTACAGAGTTCAGGGGCAAAGACGTTTCACCAGGAAAAAATAAGAAGCCTGGATCAGGAGGAGCTTCCAGCCTGGTCACCCCAATTTGCAGCATCTAGAGCAGCACCGGTGTGATTTCACCAGGCACCAGCCTGGGTGACCTGAGAAATCGCAGCCTTCTCCCAGAGACAGCAGAACACACCCGCTCTTAATCCCCCTGAGGACTCTGATGGCCGGGATAAGATGATCATGGAATGGGCTCCTCCCACATCCGTGCGCTCAGGCACGCTGGGCACTGGCATCCCGCACCAGGAGGAAATCTCTGGTGGGTGCAGTCCTGCTGAGTTCTGCTGTGGGAGCGGGGATGCTCCAGCTGGACCCAGCTGCCCGGGGACAAGCCAGCAGCAGTGCCAGCTGCTGGGCACACCTCTCTGCAGGTCAGTGGGACACGTGCTCCTGGATGGACATCCCCAGCCCAGGTGAGCTCCCTTCTCACTGCAAGGCAGTTCCCTGGAAGGACACAAGCCTGCAGCTATGGAGCATGATCCAGACTTCCCCAAGAGTCCCTTTCTCCAGCATTCAGTGACGTTGTCTCTCTAACGGCTACGCAGGAATTAGTCAAAAGCCTGGGATTGCCTCCCAGCGAGATCTGTCAGGGATCCTTCACCTCTTCACAGCCACACCAAAACCAGCTATTCTCCACAGCCAGCCCTGTCTGTCTGAGCTCTGCAGAGCTGTGACAAATGCCCTTGGTATTCACGTGGCCACCACATGTCCTTCCATCACCACAACTGACTCTGCAACCGCGGGGGACTTTCCTGCGGGCCCGAGGTTCCTGCTCCGGTAACGGGTGAGCAGCTCCTTCCCAGTGCCTCCACCCAGCGTTCAGGAAAAGCCTCTCCCTACCTTGCCATCCTTCTCACGTGCCTTTTTTCCTTCCATTCATCCTCCTTCTCAAAACAATCTTTGCCCTTCGTTGTGCATCATCCTGGGCAGGCGTCGGTCGTGTTTCTGTGAGAGGAAGAGGAGGAGAGGTGCTGGGCCGCTCATGGACATGGGCTGCTCGCAGTGTGGTGGGTTTGGAAGGCTCAGAGGTTCTGCAATGCGCTCCTGATGTGCCTCATATTTGCATTTGGGCTACTGAGCTTCATCTAAACCCCCTATAACCAACAGCACCTACCCCATCGCATGGGAGAGCGGGAGAGAACAGCAGGAGGAAAGGAAAGGAGAGGAGAGGAGAAAGGGAGGAGATGGAACCAGCAACAGCCCCGTGACCTTTATCTCCTCCCTAGCACAATTATGAGTGGGGATGCCAGGCTGGGCACCCTCTGACCCATGGGTGGACAGCAAGCCCTGGACCAGCTCCTTTCCCCAGCAGCCACAGCACGCTGGGATGCTCACTGCGTTTTGTTTTCCTGAATCTCAGCCTGTTTTTCTGGACATCAAGAAGAGCCACCAAGCACTGTCCCCTCGCCTTTTCACCACAGATCTGGAGAACACAACCACTGGTAACCAAGAGGCAAAGCTAAAAGAAGCACCTGCTAAGTGCCTCCAGGGATTTCACGGGTGTTCCTCGGAAAGAGCCATCAGGGCACAAGAACTACCCTTTTCCATGGCTCCAGCATGATTAAAGATAAATGCATCATCCTCTAATTAAATCACCTAATCAGGGCCTCGGTGTGGTTCGATCCAGTCCCTCTTGCTGGCCCAGCCCCGGGGCTGTGGGAGAAACTCTGCAGGTCATGATGTGAAAGGCAAAGAGGTGCTGGCCCCACCTCTGCTGCTCCACGTTTCTTCTGATGATTAATCGCTCCTCCTGGTAAAATATTTATGCCTTATTTCCAACGTGTCTGCCCTCAGCTGCCAGATATTGATTCCTGCCATCTTTTCTCTGCTCAGTTAACACGCTTTTGGCTACCATGTATTTTCTCCTCTGCGAGAGTATTTAGATGCTTTTGCCAAGCCCTTCTCTTTCCTCTTTGATTTGATTTATGAGTGGACTAACTGTGATTTGATTTATGAGTGGACTAACTGGATGGTCTCTCCTCTCCAGCTGTAAGACCCTGTCTGCAGCCCCTTGGTCCCTTCCCCTCAGACTCCACATCTCCTCTACTGAGATGGAGAGGTTGGATTTGGCTACCATAAGCCCAAATTTGGTTCTGACCAGAAATGCAAATAGCTGCTATTTTTCTTTTTTCCTGAGCCAAATTTCACATTATCCTGAAAATTTTCAATTCTCCAGTGCAGAAATGGGGATAGACAGGCAGCCACCCCCCAAACTGCTGCCTGGTGAGCCCCTGTTCTGTCTCTCCCAGCATCTGCAAGCAGCTCCAGCTGAAAATTTACCGTCCAGATTAGGGACAGGAAACCACGTACAGCCACAGTTATTTCTTTTGGGTGTAAAAGATTTCCATGTTCCATTCTGCTCCAGTGAGGATGCCTTTCACTCATCCAGTTCACCTCCGGATTTACACAAACCATTAACACTCAGCTGCTCTGGGTCACATCCAGGTTTTTCCAGAAATCCTTTCCATCTCCTTTCTTCCAGATTAGTGATAAAAACACCAAGTGCATGTTACTAGCTAGCAGTGCCCAGCAGTGATAATCTCCCTGATAACTGCCTTGGAAATAGATCACGTTTATTTAATACCAGCTTTCTTGACACGGTGTAATGTCAGCTCTAAATACTGGACTGGATTGACTTTTTGAATACTGGAAAGTGCAGATTTTTACAAGAATATCACCTCCCATAACTCAAAAGCTTCTCAGAAGTGTATTACAGCCAGAGAGTCACCTCTCATGTTGGAGACTGAAATAATTTCTGCTTGCCAGGAGTTATTTTCCATATAGCCACGTTGGATGGCAGGAATTTATTCCTGGTGCTGAAGTCTTTAATCAATTCAAGCCCGAGCCAGGTTTCTCCCTCTTCTCCCTGGGGGGATGCTCTCAAGCCAATCAACCTGTAGCTACCAGGTCATCTTATTCCCTTTTGGGAAGAGCAACAACACTATTAAAACACTTTTTAATCATCTGGAATTTCCCCGGGGCTCATCCCGGCACACGGGTGGGTGGTGAGATTTCAGCTATAACCATCCCAGAGCAGGAACCAGAAAAGCTGTTTCCTCAGATCTTTGTTTGAAAAATTTGTCTTTTTTTTTTTTCCTCCTTTTTTTTTTCTTTTTTTTTTTTTTTTTTTTTTGGGTGGAAACCGCTGGAGTGGCAGCCTCGGACTAACGGCACCGACCGCAGCCTGGATGCTCCAAGTGGAGGGAGAGGCCGCCCCGGCACTGCAATGTGGAACAAATTAGAACTCGGAGAGCAAAGGAAATGAGAACGCCCTGGACGCGGCGGCTTTGGCGTGCGCTCCTCGGCTCCAAATCCTGCCCCCCTGTTCCAAATCCTGCCCCTCCGCTCCAGATCCTGCCCCTCTGCAGATCCCGTCCCCACAGCCCAGGCTGCCGGGGCAAAACCCAAACCCCTCCGCTCCCTCCCTTTCGGGATCACGTCTCCGCTCCAGAGCCCGGCCTTTCCTTGTGTGAGTTCTATCCATCTAATCTCGGGGCAGATCGGAGGCTGATGATGTCCATGGCTGCCTCGGTGCCGTCTTTAGCCGGATCAGGGCGGGTAAACTCCTTACCATGTTATTCTTAGCAGCAGGCACCCTGCAGCAGCCGGGACCCCGCGGCCCCGGCACCGTTCAGACAGGATGGAAAGGCAGTCCCGGTCCCGCAAACACGATCAGCTTGTCCCTAGGGCAGCTATCGCTCCACAAACATTGTCACAGTTTGGGACCTGTTTCCACAAGGACAGCAGGAGTCCTTTCAGCAGCTTTTCTTTTATTGTTTTTTTTCCCCCCTGTAATTATCTTCTTTTGAAAATAATTCTTTGGGTCTTTTAAGCCACCACCGTGCACCAGCTCTCCGGTAATGCACCAGGGCAAATGCCAGCCCTCTGCCTGGGCAGCTCTATTCACACACACACCCCAGAAACACTGCACAAAGAGCATTTGCTTTCTGCTGCCTCCCGAGCTCCAGAACCTCCGTAGGCTGCCTAATTATAAGATCTTAGCAATATTTTTTTTTTCCAGCGATAATTAACTGGTCCTGGAGAGTGCTGAAAATAAGCACTTCCCGAGCAAGTAGCAAACTCCCCTGAGTTTTTTCTGCAAAAGTTACAACTCAGCATGAAACTGCTCCAGCCTCACAGGGACACAGATCATCTCAGCACCTCCCTGCCACGGCGTGGGATGCCACCACAGTCGCAGGCAGCTGAATACAGGTGAAATGGCGGGTGTGGGATAGCAGTGGGATCCCAAGGGTTGTGCAAGAGGACAAAGATCCCAAGGGGCATGCAATGGGGAGAAGGATCCCAAGGGGTCTGGAATGGGGAGAGGGATCGCAGGGAGTGTGCAAGGGGGAGAAGAAGCCCAAGGGGCACGCGACTGGGAGAAGGATCCCAAGGAGCGTTGCAGCAGGGAGAGGGATCCTAAGGGGTATGGAATGGGGACAAGGATTCCAAGGAGCGTCCAACAGGGAGAAGGAGCCCAAGGGATATGGAAGGGGGAGGATTCCACGGGGCATGCGATGGAGAGAAGGATCCCGAGGGATGTGCAATGGAGCACGGACGCCCAGGGACTGGCAGTGTGGGGAAGGCTCCCCGTGTGCCCGGCCATGGGACAGGGACCCCCGGGCGCTGCGGTTCCCGGCACAGCCCTCCCGCCGGCCGTGCCCGCTGCGGCTCCGCGGGCAGCGCGGGTCTCCCACGGCAACCGGACAAGCCCCGAGCGCCGCGCTCCTCCCGCCTCCGGTTCCCCGGGGAAGCCAAGCTGTGGCAA
>VZRS01004143.1:0-20414 GCA_013398055.1 Ifrita kowaldi
CTGCCTTCACAGAGCCAAACCCCATCCTGTCCTCTCCTTGCAGGTGAAATGCTCCAAATACTGGCCTGATGACTCTGGGATGTATGGGGACATCAAGATCACGCTGGTGGAGTCAGAGACGTTGGCTGAGTACGCTGTGCGCACCTTCGCCCTTGAGAGGGTACGGCCCTGCCCCTGCCCCGGCCTGACCCTGCCCCTGCCCCTGCCTGACCCCCCCTTGGCCACCTCTCACCCTCCACAGCTTGGCCCTTACCAGCACCCTGTTTATTTAACCCAGTATGGGGTCACCAGTGGCTCCTTCCTTTGCCTTTTCCCGGCTATGTGCCCTGTGCCGGGTGAGCAGCTCAGCCCCAAGCTGGTTTGGACAGTGAGTGAGTGTTCAATTTTCATGTGAATGGGATGAAGGATGATTCCCTCTCCTCTGGGCTGGAGGTGATGCAGCCATCACTCTGCAGCGTGGGAGCTGGAGATGGAGCCAGTGCAATTTACACTTGATCTACAGGAATGTCACGTTACTGTCTGGTGATAGGGCAGGGAGACTGAGGCTGCTGCCATCTCCTTTTTCTCCTTGGTGGTTTTTAACCCTCTTGCAGCCAAGAGGATGGAGCTGCGGGGCTGCCCAAGCGCTGTGTGCTCCATCTGCCTGGATTCCCGAGAAAATCAGGTGTTTGAATGACCTTGTCCTCTCACCCTTCCCTTGCAGCGGGGTTACTCGGCCCGGCACGAGGTGAAGCAGTTCCACTTCATGTCGTGGCCCGAGCACGGTGTCCCCTACCACGCCACGGGGCTGCTGGCCTTCATCCGCAGGGTGAAGGCGTCCACGCCGCCGGACGCCGGCCCCATCGTCATCCACTGCAGGTACAGCTGGGGCTCGGGGGACCTTAAAGCTCATCCCCAGGGCAGGGGCACCTTCCCCCAGTCCAGATTCCTCCAGCCCCTGTCCAGCCTGGCCCTGATGTCCCTCTGTGAGGGCATCTGTCTGTGCAATGTCACCACTGGGCTGGTGGCAGCAGGGATGGGGGGCTGTGGCTGGTCCAGGGGGACACGCAGGAAGCAGCACCGTGTTGGGGCTGCCCCAGCCTGGAACTGGTGACACAGCTCTGTCCCAGTGGGCCGGGTGAAATGGCAGTGGGCAGTTTGACCACTGCTGATGGTCAGGACGTGGGCTCTGGCTGAAGGGAGAGGCAGGGGGGGCAGCAGGACAGCCCCTTCCCAGGGTTGTCCACAGGGCTGTCCCTGCGGGGCTCGGCCACCGGGACACCGGAGCTGGGGGGACACCAGCGACACATCTGAGCAGCTTGAGTGCTCTCTGTGCCCTGAGCAGGCATTCCCGCATGATGGGCTAATGGCTCTTCCTCCACTGGGCAAACCAGGAGGAGCTGATGAGTGGGAGGGATTTTTTTATTTTTTTATTTGATTTCTCCCTGTCAACTGCCTCATCAGCGTTCATTCACCAGCCAGGGTGATTAGTGCCCGTAGCCTGTAATCACTGGTAGTCGTGACGAGTGATTCATCAGCCCCAGAAACTGGTTTTCACTGGAAAAGACTCTGTAGGAAAAGAGCAGGGGGGCGGTTCTGTTCCTGACACATCGCAGGGACTCCAACGATGCCAGGGCTTGGAATGTCACCACTGCTGGGCTGGCTCTGGGCATCCTGCTGGGCTCAGCCCTACCCCGAGGGTGTCCCTGGGGCATTCATGCTCATGCCAGGGGAACCTCCCTGCTCTCCCAGGACTCAGAGCTGAGCCCTCCTTGGCCCTTTTGGGCTGAGATCCCAGAGGACTGTTGGCACCTGGTTGGTTTAGTTGTCAGTTTTGGTGCAAAAACTGTGTGTTCTGCTGTCTTAAATTAAAAATGAACTTTAGACATGGGTGCCCACCCACAGCCTGACCATCACACGCCCCTGGGGCTGTGGCAGGGGTGTTTGGGCAGGTCTAAGGCTAAACCAGGCTCCGGAGGTGTGTGGGGTCCTGGCAGCCCCGCGGGGTTGCCTGGTGCAGGGTCTGTGTGTTGAGCCCTCGCCCCCACAGACCTTGCTCAGTGCCCAGCAGCCTTTTGGGCTGTGTGTGGGTGCCAGCACAGACCGGGAATGTGTTTGCTGTTTGCCCTCCATCCCCAGCGCTGGCACAGGGAGGACTGGCTGCTACATCGTCCTGGATGTGATGCTGGACATGGCCGAGTGCGAGGGCGTCGTGGACATCTACAACTGCGTGAAGACCCTGTGCTCGCGGAGGATCAACATGATCCAGACGGAGGTGGGCGAGTGTCGGGGTCAGCCGGGGACACGCGGGGCTGCCGTCACCAGCCGGCCCTGGGAGCTCAGCCCTGTCCCCCGTCCTCCCCACAGGAGCAGTACGTCTTCATCCATGACGCCATCCTGGAGGCCTGTCTGTGTGGGGAGACCAGCATCCCCGCCAGCGAGTTCAAGCCCACCTACAAGGAGATGGTGAGGATAGAGCCGCAGAGCAACTCCTCGCAGCTGCGGGAGGAGTTCCAGGTGAGCACCCCAAAACCCCTGCGGCTCCCCCTTGTCCTCACCCTCCTGGTGCCGACCCCAGCTGGGACCGGGCAGGGCTTTGAGGGGGACCCGTGTACCCGCAGACCCTGAACTCGGTGACCCCACACCTGGACGTGGAGGAGTGCAGCATCGCGCTCCTGCCGCGCAACCGGGAGCGCAACCGCAGCATGGACGTCCTGCCGCCCGACCGATGCCTTCCCTTCCTCATCTCCGTGGATGGAGACAGCAACAACTACATCAACGCGGCCTTAACTGATGTGAGTGCTCCCTGCAGAGGGAAGGGGCTGCTTCCCGTGGGCTCAGGCAGCTTTTCATGGCAAAACTTGGCTTGGTTTGGATTTATGGCCCCGTTCTGCACAAGGGCAGGAAGGCTCACGGCTGCTGTGTGCAGGGGGAGGAAAGGCTGGGACTGGTGTAACGGGGTCCTGCACCCCTTGTTTTGCGTAGCAGCACCCTGCAAGAGCTCTCCTCCTGCTCTCACGAGCCAGGCACTGGGGGACTTCGGGATTTTGCAGTGACAGTGGAGCAGGGGAGGGAGAGGAAGCTCCTGGGGGTGTTGGCAGCATTGAGCCCCCCTGTGCTGCCAGCCCCCCATGATCCTCCTGCTGCAGCTGGGGGGGCTCTGAACTGCTCCCAAAGCCACCATGCATCCCCCTGGTGCAGTCAGAAAGGACCCTGTGGTGACAAAGCTTTCTCCTGGTGGCTGATGATCACAAAGCAGAGCAGAGGATGCTGCAGGCTCCGAGCCCACGCTGAGGGATGGGGTCATTCATCACCAACCCCACTGCCCTTTCCTTGAAATGCTTTGCATGGGCAGCACGGGGCCCCCCACACCCCAGGCATCTTCCCTGGACCCCCCTGGTGACAGCTGAGCGCTGGCACCAGGCTGAGCCTTGTGTTTTCCATCCCGTGGGTGATTTATCCCGCTGGATCTCTGTGCAGATCCCATCTCCCTGATTCCTGCTCCCACAGCAAAAGCAGTCTGTAAGGCGGAGTGGGCTGCTGCTGGTGGGGAGTGGCTCTCGTAGCGCTGCAGTGGGATGGGAGTTTTGTTTCCAGCTTGCTTGCTGTTTGCATATCCATTTTATCTTCACGCATCACTGAGCCTCCCTTAATCTCTGCTAAAGGGTCAGTGAATGAAATATTTTTTATAGACAGACAAAGCCCTTTGGATAAAATTCTTGCTGAAGGGATAAAACCCATTTCCCTCTTTGGGTAAAAAAAAAAATAAAGACAAGTCTCATTTTCTTTAAGTGCCAAAGTGGTTTGCTCAGTCAGTCTGTCCATCTGTCAGATCAGCTTGGCCCGTGCCACCCGTCACCGGTGCTGGTGCCGGTGAAGCCATGCCCTGCTGCACACCCTGCTGTCACTTACACCTGGGCCAGAGAGGTGGGTGCCAAGGCAAGCCTGGTGAAATCTCTTTCCCCCCGCTGCTCTCATGCCCCTCCTCGAGGGTGGAAAGCTCTCGCCGAGTGCTGGGGTCTTGGTGCTGCCCATGGACAGGGCCGGGGGAATGGTTCAATAAAGGCATTTCTGTGAGCTCAGTCAGGAGGTTCTGCAGCAGGCAAAGGACCCCCCATGAGCAGAGAGCTGTGGTGATTCTGTGTCTGAAGGGGCTTGAGCCAAACTGTGTTAATTTAAGTGAGCCTGATGCAGTGTTGAGCTCAGCTGGCCCTTGGCAAACTAGCAGCAGGATGACCAAGGCGGGGATGTGTCTTGTTCAAAGCACAAACCAGAAATGCAGTCATTTCCTTCCCTCCTACTTCCTTCTTACAGTCTCTAGGATCTTTCACTTGAGGTTTTCTTTACTTCCCACAAAAAACAATTGAGCCCAGGTCAGTGGTTGTCTCTGCTGCTCTCGGTGCCTGGTGGTGGGGCACTCTGGAGGGGGTGATGCAGTGGGTGATGCTTCCAGTCAGGGCCAGGGTGCAGAGCTGGGGTTTGGGGTCTTCTGGGAGCCGTGGCTTCTGCTTGTTCTTGGCTCAAAGGTGACATCTTTTCCCTAATTATTTATGCAAAATACCCTTTCCTGTGAGAGCAAAATGGGGGTGCTTCCATCCTGACCAAGGGCAGGGATAACTTGGATCTCCCCATCACCAGGGCACGGAGGGACCGAGGCTGTGCCAGGGAGACAAGCTCTGCTCCAGCATGGAGAAAAGGGGTTTGGTCCCACTCATCTGGTTGCACTGGTTTTTTGGGGTGTGACAACCGTGGCTCCAGTGTCACCACCGCGTCCTTACTGGTACTCATCTTCCCTCTCTGCAGAGCTACACCAAGAGCGCTGCCTTCATTGTCACCCTGCACCCGCTGCAGAACACCACCACCGACTTCTGGCGGCTGGTGTACGACTACGGCTGCACCTCCATCGTCATGCTCAACCAGCTCAACCAGTCCAACTCTGCCTGGGTGAGTGCTGCTACCCCGGGGACTGCGCCGGCCCTGTGGGTGACTTTGTCCTGCCCTGTCCCCGTTGCCCTGACAGCGCTGCAGCTCCTGCCTTGCTCACTCAGCAACTTCTCCTCTGCAAGGGGACACGGCACTGTCTGCAGCACTCAGGATTTGTCCCCTGCAAGCACAGGGCTGGCCAGTTGGAGCCAAAGAGGTGTTGAGCAGCAGCCCAGCCTGGCTGCACAGAATTGGTGTTGCACTGACATTGCATTGGCATTGTGCTGGCGTTGGTGTTGTGTTGGCATTGACATTGCCTTGGTGTTGTGTTGGTGTTGTGCTGGTGCTGGCATTCCATTGGTGCTGACATTGCAATAGCATTGCATTGGTGTTGCCTTGGTGTGGTGTTGGCGTTTGCTTTGAGTTGGCATTGGTGTTCCATTGTCATTGGCATTCCATTGCTATTCCATTGGCATTGACATTCCATTGGTGTTCCATTGGTGTTGGTGTTCCATGGGCGTTGGCTTTGAGTTGGCGTTGGCGTTCCGTTGGTGTTCCATTGGCATTGGTGTTCTGTTGGCGTTGGTGCTCCATTGGCGTTGGTGTTCCATTGGCATTGGCATTCCATTGGTGTTCCGTTGGCGTTGGCGTTCTGTTGGCGTTGGTGTTCCATTGGCATTGGCATTCCATTGGTGTTCCATTGGCGTTGGCGTTCCGTTGGCGTTGGTGTTCCATTGGCATTGGCATTCCATTAGTGTTCCATTGGCGTTGGTGTTCCATTGGTGTTGGCGTTCCATTGGCATTGGCATTCCATTGGTGTTCCATTGGCGTTGGCGTTCCGTTGGCATTCCATTGGTGTTGTCATTGCTCCAGCAGGTCCCTGTCCCCCCAGCTGGAGGCAGCTCTGCAGGTGGGGTCTCACCTGAGCAGGGCAGAGGGACAGGATCCCTTCCCCTTCCCTTCCCTTCCCGTCCTGTCCCTCTGCCGTTCTCCTCATTGCTGAGCCCTGCCTCTCTCCCGCTGTCTGCTCTTCAGGGGTGTCTGGTTACAATATTTAGCAGGATCCGAAATGTTTACTGGTGTAAGACCAACAGGTAATAAATCAACCTTTCCAGCAGGCAGCTCCAAAAGGTGACTTTGAGGGTACAGCCCTCACTTGAACTACGCCTTGCCAAGGGAAGTTTTAATACCCAAATTATAGTTCTGAGTGTGGAAGGCTCAGAGATCTTGGAGATTTATAGCCCCTATTAATAACCAATTATTCCTCAGACACGTTTGCTGTGCGGTTGGGCCCAGGCCGTGGCTGACCTGCGTTGCTAAATGCCCTGTGAAAGTGCGGTGGCAAACATCATATATTTTGTGTCGGTGCTGGTTTCCCAGCTGTCACACTGTGAAAACAATCTCACCCGTGCTCCAGGGACCGAGCCATCCATCAGTGCCATGATGGACATGGGGAGGGGGAGTTGCTCCCCAGGGATGCAGGCTGGGATTGCTTTGGCTTGGTGGGATGTCCTGGCCATGGGATGAGGAGCACTGACATCCCACGTTGCTGTCACTGCTGGTGGCAGAGTGGCTCCTAAAGCCAACAGGGCTTGAGAGCCAACTGTGAGTAGCCCAGCCCTGCTCTGACATTGTGCAGGATCAGGTCTGTGCTGGAACTGGGGCACAGCCCGTCCCACATCCTCCTGGACCAGCGATGTCCATCCCACATCCTCCTGGACCAGCAGTGTCCATCCCAGCAGCATCAGCTGTTGTGTCCGTGCACTGCTGGGGGCTGTGTGGGTGCTGGAGATGGACCTGACCTTTCATCTCTGACCCCTCTGACAATGAGCTGGGACATCCTCCATCCATTGATGTGCTGTGTGAGAAACGTGGCCCAGCACCCCACCCTGGGGCCACCCCGTGCCAGCAGCCCCCGGGGGTCCAGCACCAGCCACTCCCTTCACTGGCGTTTCCTGTCCTGCCTGCTGCCCTTCCCCGTGTCCCAGCCCGCATTCCCAGTCATGGTGAGCAGTGCCTGCTGCCCTTCCCTGTGTCCCAGCCCGCATTCCCAGTCATGGTGAGCAGTGCCTGCTGCCCTTCCCCGTGTCCCAGCCCACATTCCCAGTCACGGTGAGCTGTGCTTCTCTCCACAGCCCTGCCTGCAGTACTGGCCCGAGCCGGGGCTCCAGCAGTACGGCCCCATGGAGGTGGAGTACATCTCCGGAGCAGCGGATGAGGACATCGTGTCCCGGCTCTTCCGAGTCCAGAACCTCACACGGGTGAGCTGCTTCATACGAGTAACAGAATCCCAGGATGGTGTGGGTTGGAAGGGAACT
Source organism: Ifrita kowaldi (assembly GCA_013398055.1). Classification (NCBI taxonomy): domain Eukaryota; kingdom Metazoa; phylum Chordata; class Aves; order Passeriformes; family Cinclosomatidae; genus Ifrita; species Ifrita kowaldi. The sequence goes on from VZRS01004143.1 coordinate 7,221, forward strand.
TCAAAACCTTGTCCTTCCTGCCATGGACAGGGACACCTTCCACTATCCCAGGTTGCTCCAAGTCCCATCCAGCCTTCCAGGTGGCCTTCCAGGGATGGGGCAGCCACAGCTTCTCTGGGCAACCTGTGCTAGGGCTTGACAACTCTTTAGGTGGAGAAATTTTCCCCTAATACCCCATTGGAACTTCCCACGATGCGGCCTGAGGCTGTTTCCTCTCTTTTATCACTTGTTACCCGGGAGAAGAGACCGACCCCACCTGGCTCCAACCTCCTTTGAGGGAGTTGTGGAGAGCAGTAGGATCCTCCCTGACTGCTGGGGTTTCCAGCCTAACTCAGCTCCTCCAGAGGAGGCAGCCCCAGCTCTCTCCTGCCAGAGAGGAACCTGTAAAATTGCCATTGCTCTGTCCAACCTTCTGGAGTTCACAGCTCCTTGGAAGGTTTTAGAAAACTGCTGGAAGACCTTTTTCCTCCTGCCTGAAGGTCCATCTCTGCCCGGCCACACACATAGCACAGGATGGACACTCCCCACATGGGCACGGCAGCTCCCCTGGCACCAGCAGAGCCCTCTCCCTGCAGGATGAGAAGATCCACACGGATTTCTACCCTTTGTTGGTGTTGCGTGGCTGGTTCAGCTGGCCTTGAAAGAAGAGAAATGCAGGGCAGCAGGGAAAGGGTGTGGACTGTGGGGATGCAGAACTGTCCATGCAAAGAAGAAGCCGGTTTACCTACAGATGTCAGCTGGGAGGAGGTGACATCCCTGAGGTCTTTAAACTCCTGATGGTTGCCAAGAGGCTGAGGCCAGTGCCCCAGTGAAGGTCACTGGGCAGATGGGAATTAGGAGCTTGGAAGGGAACGTGTGGCTTGGCTGACGGCCCGGCTGGGAAGGTGCTTCGGCGGGGTGGCTGGGGCCAGGGGAGATAAATCCTGATTATCTGGACTCTTAACACAAAGAGGGTTTTGGTTCACGCTCCCCGAGGGAGCATCTGGCATTTCCTGGGTGTCAGCACAAAACCCTACACCAAATATGCTCAGCTCTCGGGTGGTAGAATACACTCCGGGCTAAATTAAAATGCAGCGTGATGGAAATCTCTGGATCGACGAGGAGATTCCTCCAGGGAGCAGATTGCTGGAGCAGGGCTGGTAAATGCATGGAGCCACTTTGTGCCAGGCCTTGCTGCAGTGGAAATGGGCGTTGGGGGTGTCACAAGTGCTCCAGAGCTTTCACCTCGCTTCAAAACAGATCCCAAAACTTTCCTTCCCAGGTTGTCAGAGGAGTTTTCTTCTGTTTTAACTCCATTTATTTGTTTCCTCTTCCCCCTCTGCCTTCTTGGCTTCCAGCTGGAAGCAAAACCTGGAGCCTGGGGCGGTCAGCCCATCACAGGCACATCACCAGCTCACATCAGAGCTCCCGAAAAGGTTCAGAAATTCCCCTGTTTGGGGTGTGCAGATTGGAGTGGGCACCGAATGCCCCCAGCTCCCAGTCCTCAGGAACACCAATTCCCCCAGAGGAACACCTGGTCCTGCTGGGTGGAGAAGGTCTGGTGCTCAACCCACTGAAACTGGGTGGATGGAGCTCTCCAGAGTGTCCCCATCGGTGTTTGACCCCCCATCAGTGCCTGATCCCCCTTTCTCCTCCGTGTCCTCCCCACAAGAGCTGTGAGCCCCAGGCTGGGTCTGGAGGGGGTGACCGTGGTCTCATCCTGTCCTGTGCTTGGGATGCTCCGGGTGCTGCTGAGCAGGAGCCCCACGTCTGCCTGGCTCAAGCCTGCTGAGCTCCGTGGCTGTAATCCTGCTCCTGGATCCAGCTAACCAGATTAGGTTTCCAAACTAACCAGATTACCAGGTATTAAGCCCCCGCCTCCGTGGCAGCTTCTCGGCAGCCTCTTGGTTTACAGCGAGCAGGACAGAGCTGCATCCCAGGGATCTTCAGCATGCAAAGGGAAGGTGTGATAGAGAAGCCCTGGGGAGGCCCAGGGGCCTGGGAGCAGGTTTTGGGGGACACACAAACAACCCAAGATGCTGTGGGGTTGGATAAACCACGTCAGTGGGGCTTCTTCTGGGCAGGATGGGGTGGTGGAACCAGTGTGAGCTGGGGGAGGGGGCTGAACCGTCCATGTGAAAGCAGCAGGGAAGGGTTTTCCTCTCTGCCTCTTCTGTCCATGCATGGCAAAGCCCTCCTGCCCTCCGTCCAACCTCCAGTGGAGGCAAGTGAGGGCAGCTCATGGGTCCCAGCTGATGAGTTTTGCTTTTCCAGTTGCAGGAGGGGCACCTGATGGTCCGGCATTTCCAGTACCTGCGCTGGTCGGCCTATCGAGACACCCCGGACTCCAAGAAGTCCTTCCTGCACCTCCTGGCCCAGGTGGAGAGGTGGCAGAAGGAAAGTGGTGATGGCAGGACTGTGGTGCACTGCTTGTGAGTGTCAGCTGGGAAGGAGCAGGCTCTGCTGGGGGAGAGAGGCCTCAGGGTTCCCTGCCCAGAGCTCTGCCTGGAGATGCTCCACAAAGCCCTCACCAGGGTGACTTTGTGCCCCCGTGGGGCTACCTCTGCCACAAGATGAGTTTTGGGTGAGCACCCTGTGGCCACCTCCTGCGTGAGGTGGATGCTCAGCAGGGGTGACACCAACCTGCCCTTTGTGCTGGTCCCCACCCTTGGCAGAGGTCCCAGCCCTGTCCCCACGCCCTGTGTGTGTCACGGGCTCCAAAGGGACATGGCAGGAGCTGTGCCACCCCCACCACTTGCTGCTCATCGGGAGGACAGGGAATCATGGAGTGGTTTGGCTGGGAAGGGACCTTAAAGCTCATCTAACTCCAGTGGGAGGGACACCCTGTACTAGCCCAAGTTGCTCCAAGCCCTGTCCAGCCTTGGATGGTCTCATTCCCCTCCTCCCGGGGGGATTGGCTCACGAACACTGAGTGTGCTCCCCTCGGATGGGACCTGGCACGTTCACAGATGGGGAGAGACAGCAGGAGAGCCTTTAATCAAAAACTAATTACAGCCTTGTCCATCTTCGTTAGCTGAAGGGTAATTTGAGAACACGCTTTATAAAGTTCTGGCATCGCATTCTCTCTTCCTCTCCCCTGTTCCTGTTGCTGCCAGGGTTCAGGTGTGGTGGTGTGGGAACAGCGGTTCAGACAGGATTTGGGGAGGTTCCCAGAGCTCTGGGTGGAACATGGGACAGTTCCTCCAGCAGCAGCGCCACCCTGTCACCAGCCCAGGGTCACCTCTGGGCCACGGGAGCTTCCCCAAGGTCACACGAGGAGCTGATCCGTGGCAGGGCTGGGAGCTGAGCCCAAATGTCCAAGATCCAGCCCTGGTGGTCCAGAATGGTGTTTCCATGCTCTTGTGAGGGTTGGAGGGCAGGATCAATGTCCTGCCACCCCGTGGGGCAGGTTCAGGTCTCCATTTTGGGTACAAGGCCCTGCTCTGGGACATCCCCTGGGATGCAGGGTCGGATAGAGAAAGGGGGACTTGGAGGGAGCAGGAAGGGGCTCTGGTGCCACTTCCTCAGCCCTGACACGTATGTTTGTCCCACCAGGAACGGAGGTGGCCGGAGCGGCACCTTCTGCGCCTCCACCATGATCCTGGAGATGATCAAGTGTCACAACATGGCAGATGTCTTCTTTGCTGCCAAGACCCTCCGCAACTACAAACCAAATATGGTGGAGACCTTGGTAAGCACCCTGTCCGCCCTGGCTGCTGGTCCTGGCACAGAGGAGAGGTGCTGGGGATGCTCACCTCCCACAACACCGCCTTTTCCACCCCAAATCCCGATGAGCATCATGGGCATCCTCATGCCAGCACCATGCTGGGATGGGCTGGGAAGTGAGGCAGCTCCTCAGAGCAGCCTTCGGCTTGTCTTCATCCTGCTATGCCAGCATGGCCTCGGAGTCAGTGTTGGGACTGTTGGAAATCCTCCCCCGGAGTTGTAAGGCAGAGTCACAGTCACCCACGGGATGCAGCTGTGGTTCTTTGGAAGGTCTGTGGCGTTGGGAGCAGCTCTGGTGCGGAGTCAGAGAAATTCCTGTCAGAAATATAAGTGGGAATGAGCATTTGGAGTGAAGTGAATGGGTGGAGAAGCTGCTGGGAGCAGCCGTGGAGTGATGTGTCCTGAGGAGGAGGCTGGAGCTGGCAGCAGGTCAGGGCAAGCAGCCCCTGCCCTAATTCAGGCCCCAGTGATGGAACAGGGGAGGGAGCGGGCGCGTGTCCGTCCCCGTGGTGGAGGGATCCAGGTGCCTCTTGATGTTTTAAAAGCAAGTCAGCTGGAAATGTTTACCCTGTTTGGATTATAAAATCCCTAAGTTGCAAAATGAAATGGTTTTGAGGAGGGGATGTGATTTGCATTAGGAATTAAAAGCAGAGGAGAAGGTGAGGGAGGGGAGAGGGGAGCAGGGGGAGGGATGCAGATAATGGAAAGATGATGTGACGAGCATGAAGCCACCAGACCCATTGGGCTAAATTGCAAAGGTGTTAAAAAAAGGCAACATTTCCCATCAGGACACGAGCCTCCTCCCGCCTCAAATGAACCTGAACCGGCTATTCTGGGAATCTCAATCTCCCCGAGTCACCGGGAGGCCAGATCCATGCCTGGTGTGAGGAGCTCAGCCCAGCGGAGAGCGCTTCCCGCTGCCTCTGCCTCTTCCCCCTCCGTTTGCCCCGGGGGTTATTTTTATATGATGATAAATGAAAACAATCCCTTTCCTTAATCCAAAAAGCATTATGTGCTTTTAATCTGGGCTGCCACAGCCTCCTCGCTTTGAAGTCCTTCTCCCCCTCTGCCCGCTCCCACCTGGGATCCCGGAGCTGCCCACCCATGTGGGATAACAGGATTTTCCTGCCGGTGCTCAGGCCCCAATCCCTGTCCTGCAGCTGGGCTTTGGGGAGATGAGCTCTCCCCTCTCCCTCCCTGCTGTCACACCCAGAGTGCTCCCACCTGATGTCCCAGTGCTTGTAGCAGCACCAAAATCCTGATTTATTTGGAGTTTTTCCCCCACTCTGGCCGGTTTTGCTCACTGGAGCAGCATCTCCTGGGCATGGGCACTGCCCTGGTCGGAGCTCTCCCGAGGTTTCTGTGCTGTGAGTTATACGAGGGCAGCAGAGCACGGGAACGGGTCATGGAGAGGAGGACAGGGATGGATGAGTCTGCCCTCACCAGCCCCAGTTCAAGGATTTTTGTTACAAAACCAGGAGTCAGCCACTCTGGGCTTTCCCTTCGTGCAGCTGAGGGGGAGTGAAGGGTGGGAGGATGCTGACACCATCCCTGGATGTCTCAGGAAAAGGTGGGAGAGCAAGAGAATTTGTGATAAAGGAATGTCCTGGCAGCTGGGGCAGGGCATCTCCGTCTACTCCAACCAGAGATATTTGCCTGGGTGCTCTCCCCTTTCCCAGCCTCTGCTGAGCTCAGAAACAAAAACTCCTCGATTTCCTGCCTAAGGTTTTATTTTGGACACCTCTGACCCCAGACTCCATCCTTCCCAGGCTCTGCCACCATTTGATTGACAGCTGTCAGTCACTGAGGTGATGCGGTCACCGAACCCCCAGTGCTGGTTGTACCTGGGGTGGGGAATAAAGGTATTTTCACAGGAAGGGGGTATTGCAGTGCTGGTCCCTCCCTCGGGGCAGGTGGAGATGCCGTTGTGTCCCCAGAGCTGGATTTCAGCGCGTGTGGGGCCATGGGATGTGGGGCACCGTCCCCTGCCCCAGCAGTGGCTGTCGTTGGCCAAGAGTGGGGTTTTTCCTGGCTGTGGCTTCAGCAGGACTGTCACGGGCCCCGAGAGGCTGGCAGGAGTTTCCTTAGGGCTGTTGACACATGTTTTTCCTCAGACAGGGATACCTTTGGGAAATTCCCTTGGGATGGTGACATCCCCTCTTCTCTCCCCAACAGGAGCAGTACCATTTCTGCTACGACATAGCACTGGAATACCTGGAGTCCCTGGAGACCAGATAGCACCTGGCCACGAGAGGGGCACCGAGGGCTGTGCAGGGGCCGTGCCAGCTGCGCTTCCCTGCTGGACGCTGCGTCCCTGCTCGGGCTGGGGAGGGAAGCAGCCAAGGACCCGCCGGGAACCCCTTCGGATGCAGAAAATGAACGGACGTGGGGATGTGTTGGCTGCTCTCCATCTTCATCCTCCGCTCTCCATCCTTCCTCCCTGCCCCGCGCGTGTCCGAGCGGCCACGGGCGGATCCCACAACTCATCCTGTCCCTTGGAGTCACAGCCTGGGGTTGGTGTGTGCAGGATGAGGCCCTGCGGTGCTGCTGGGTCTCTGCAGGGGAGGAAGAGGAGCCAGAAGGAGATGAGGCTGTTCCCCAGCAGGGAAGGATGGATCCTGAGAGATGTTGCTCTGTTGTGTGTGGAATTGAAGCTGCTCCTGGAGGAGCCTGGAGGCTGCCGGAGGTTTTCCCTCGGTGGGACTCGCTCTGAGCCGGAGCAAAGACCCTCCAGGAGCTCTTGAGTTTCTGCCCATTTGTGCCATGAGTTTGATCCTCGCTTGTTTTAGTTCTGTGAGTTCTGCCCCATTGCGTATCCAGCCCTGGACAGAGAGGGGGGTGAGGCGTGGGGGGCACTGGCCAGGCAGTGTCCCCCTGCAGGGACCGACCCGGACCCTCCTGGTGCTTCTGCAGAGCTTTTGGGGGGATGGTTCCCCAGCATCTCCACACCTTCCTCTCCACCTGTAGCAGTGAGTTCCTCCTGGTGTCCCACGGGCACTGGCCCATGGGTCTGGTTTTAACCCCTTGTGTGTGGCTGCGTTTGAAGCAAAATCCTCAAAATTCGGGTCCATCCCAAACACTTCCTGGATGCCAGCCCTGGGCAGTTGCCCATTGATGCTCTTGGCTTTTGCTGGGCCTGGTGGGGCGGGAGGGTCGGTTTTGGGCTGGTGTTGGCTTGGGCTGAGCTGTGCCGAAGCCGTGGCCGTGCGTCGGGGCTGGACAGGGGAAGGTCCCCGCACCCCTGTGCCCCTGGGGCTGGTGGCTGAAGGTACCTGAGGCTTTTCAGCTCCATCCTGCTGCGGGTGGGTGTGCAATAGCACGTTTTCCATCTGATGTTGTGGAAATTACAGGGATTCTGCTCTCAGCCTGGTTGTAGTGAAATAAACGGCCTTGGGAAGGTGCAGCCAGAGGGATCCAGGTCTGGGGTCTGCCCAGGGAGCTGAGGGGAGGTTGGTTCTGTCCTGAGGGCCAGGCAGAACCCTTCACCATCGCTCCTGGGGGGGATGGAGCAGAGCAGATGAGAAACTGTCCTCCACATGCTGGAGGTTTCCTGTCCTTCATCCATCTGCCGTCCTTCACCCCCATCCTCCAGCCCCACCTCCCCAGGTCAGGGGCAGCTTCCCCGCCCTGTCCGCCTGGAGCTGGGGATCCCTGTGCCCCGGGAGCTCTCCCCAGGGAATCACGAGGGCTGCACAGCTGAAATGGCCGTGTCCTGGAGGAGCAAGGCCAGGAGCTGTTTCCATCCACCTGCCAAGGGTGAAGGAGAGCAGGAAGAGCCGTCCCTGCCCTCTCTCCCGTTGGACAATGTGGTGATGGGGATTGCAGCACCATCCCAGACCCTCGGCTCTCCCACTCCCTCCCTGAGGAATTCACAGCCTGACAATAACTTATTCCAAGGGCTATTTGACACCATTCCTTCCTTCTCTCCCTGCCTGCTGCCTCACCTGCCGTGAGCCCATTCTGTCTCGTCACCAAAAGCTCTTTTTTACCCCCAAATGGTCCGGTAACAGCCGTACCTGGCTACACCCGTACCTGGCTACACCCGTACTCACCCTGGGATAAATCAGTGTCCTTTTCCCAATCCCCACCTCTCCACAGACCTGTCTGTGCTGTCCTAGGGAAGGCGCTGCATGGTGGCTGCAGAAAGGTGCAGAAATCGTTCGGTTTTGTGTGAAAATGGCTGGGCTGAGCCTCCGAAATCCCTGGGAATGGGATGGTTTGGAGGCTGTTCAGCCCTAGGAACTGGAGGGGTGCTGCTGCCTGGGCCACCCACGTCCTCCCTGCAGTCCAGAGGGAGGGCTCCGCAGGTGAAGTATTGCCAGGAAGAGGAAAAGGAGGAAAACTGAAACCCCAAATAGTCCTACAGAGACAACAGAGACTGGATGAGCTGTATATATGTTTTAAAATCAAGATTTTTTCCTTTTTATTTTATTTTGATACCTCCTTGCTGGGTGTCTCTGGGTTTTTAGGGCATCTCTGGTGAAGGGTGGACTTTGAAATCCAACTGCTATAAAACCCAACCCATCTCCAGCTCTGACTGAGATGCTCCTCGGACACGAGGCAAGGCCATCCTGTACATAGAAATATATATATAGAAATCTATATATAAAAATATAAATACTGTTCTTAAGATGGATAATGTTTATTGGTATTACAGATTGGAGTGGTGCTTTTTTTTTTTAATAAAAACAAAACAACAACAAAAAAGGAAAAAATTTAAAACCCAAGAAAAACAGCAAATTGGAATGATTTTGTCTATATGCAGAAAAAGTGATCCTAAAATCTGGCAGTATCCCAGAGCTGCTGCCAAAGGGACTTGGGACCATGAGGCAGCTCCACCACGGAGGGAACAGAGCAGTGGGAGCGAGGGAGGGACACGTCTGATGTGGATTGGACCACGCACAGCCAGCTGTTGTTAACTGTTTTTTTATTATTTTGTTATTATATTATTATTATTTTTGGCTTTCTTTCCTTTGAAGAAAATCAGTTGCATAAATAAATGTTCCAAATTTGTGATGGCCTCTGGAGTTCTTTCCCGGCTCTCAGCTGGGAGCTGTGCTGTGGGGAGCCCTGAGGTGCAGAACAAGCCTCTCCCTCTGCCCTGTCTTTTAAAGGGCATTTTTGGGAGTGGATTTGCAGGGCCAGGTTCCTACAAAGCCCTCATGGCACAGATGGGGTTGCCTTGTGCTTCCAGAGCTTTGCTCTTGGTGTCCCCTGGAGGTCTTGGGCAGGTCAGGGTGTCCCAGCCACCCTGGCTGCCCTCAGCTTCTGCTCGACCTTCCTCATTGCTGGAGAAGGTGGCGTGGAGGAAAAAGCGTCCCAGGGCCTTTCCCAGCTGGAAAATGAAGTCCTGTTGTAAGAAGAGCCTTCAGGAAAAGTTCCTGCGTTGTCCTCAGTGATTTATTTATTACGAAGCAGCCTTCAGTTAAATGTGTTGTGATATGAAACACTTCCACTAACACTTGAGTCTTAATTTAATGGAGACCAAGGAAAAAAATCTAATTGACTTGTCAGGATTGTTTTTCATCTTTAATTAAGGCTTGTGAAGGAAGCAGTAATTACACTTTACTGATAAATAATGAAAAGGGGGATCATGCAAATTAAAGCCAAGGCCTGCCCTTGGGAAGGGCTCGGGGTGTGTGGGGTCAGCCCTGGCAGGGGTGTCCCTGGGGCTGAGCTCCGTGTCCCCGGGGCTGTCCTGGAGGGCAGGGTGGGCTCGGGCTGGTCTGGAGTGAAGAGAGAGAGAGCAGCTGCTCCCACCAGGGGCTGTGGCTCCTTAAGGTGAAACAGGGAGCAGTTCTGTGGGGACGCGGGCGGTGGCCACTGGGCCTGGTGGCTCTCAGAGGCCCCAGGAGCTCAGGGGTGTGGGTGGCATCACTGTCCTTCCTCACCCCCTCCCTGCAACTTCTGGAAGAGGCATGGACAGCCCGGAGAGCCAACAGGGGCTTGGAGCCAGGACAGGAGCAGAAATCCAGGTGCTCATCCCGTGGAGATGTCCCTCTGTCCCATCTCGGACTCATCAGCGTGGCCGGGTGAGTTGGGGGTAGCTGGGGATGGGATGGGACGGGATGGGATGGGATGGGATGAGACCCCTCTTTCCCTGCTGTGCAGAGCCAGGAGAGCTTGGTGTGGGCATGGCTTGAGGCACTTGGGTGCTGATGCTGCTCTGCCAGGCCTGGACGGATCAGAGCCGCTTAAAGGCAGCATTTGCATGTCAATAACCAATCCAAATACGTGTCTAATGCCCAGCTCTTGGCTCCTGGGAATCGCTTGCCAGCTCCGCGCCTCCTTTGTGCTGTTATCTGCAGCACACATGCCCGCTAGAGCTGGTACTAATTTCCCTAAGCCAATGTCATGGTATTGTTGGANTGTCCCATCTCGGACTCATCAGCGTGGCCGGGTGAGTTGGGGGTAGCTGGGGATGGGATGGGACGGGATGGGATGGGATGGGATGAGACCCCTCTTTCCCTGCTGTGCAGAGCCAGGAGAGCTTGGTGTGGGCATGGCTTGAGGCACTTGGGTGCTGATGCTGCTCTGCCAGGCCTGGACGGATCAGAGCCGCTTAAAGGCAGCATTTGCATGTCAATAACCAATCCAAATACGTGTCTAATGCCCAGCTCTTGGCTCCTGGGAATCGCTTGCCAGCTCCGCGCCTCCTTTGTGCTGTTATCTGCAGCACACATGCCCGCTAGAGCTGGTACTAATTTCCCTAAGCCAATGTCATGGTATTGTTGGAGGTGACCTGGATACTCTCATTCAATCCACAGGCTCGTTCCCTAATCCTGGCTGACAGACAGCGCTGGAAGTGTTGGGGAGTCCAGCTCCAGCCCCGGGGGTGTCCAGCAGGAGCCACAGAGGTGGCAGGGGGTGAGCCCTGTCCCACCCCTCTCCACCTGCCCAGAGGGGTCGGTGTTCCCAGTGGATGCTCAGCTTTGTCCTCACCAACCCCACCGTGGCCATCCTGCCCTGGAGAGCCCCAGAGCACCCTCAGGACATGGGGAGCGTTGTCAGGAGGTGCCCAGATCTCGCCCACCCAGGTATCGAGGGCCGTGACCGAGGTGGTCACAGGAATTGTGGGCAGGGATTCCTCTGCCTCTCCTCCCTTCCCGGCGGGGGGGTCCCACCTGGAGCCCCCACCCCATCCCTCCCAGCAGCTCATGGCCCTGCAGCCCTCTCAGGTTTGGGCTTCTCCTTTTGCTGTGGCATTTTGGCAGCTGCCTTGAGCCAAGGGGCAGAGCAGAGGCAGGGCTGGGGGAGGCTGTGTTAAACCCTCCTGATTAACCTTGGCAGATCAATTCATCAAAACAAACCCCAAATTCAATTAATTCCAGTGGCCCGTTTATCACCTGGGATGTTCCTGCAAGGCCCAGAGCTGCCGTGGCTCAGGCTGGGCCCATCCTCTCCATCCCCTCTCTGACCCCTGTCCTGCAGAGCCCTGCCGAGCATCCCCGCTGCCCGAGGGGGCTGGGATGGGACAAACCCGTCCTGCTCCTGTCCCTGGGGCAGGGCCGCGTGCCCGGACCTCCCGTCCATCCTTGCTGGGTTTGTTTTTGGGCACAAGTGCGGGGGGGGCTGGCTGGGTGGGGTGACCTTGTGGGGTGACCTTGTGGGGTGACCTTGTTCCCATGGACAGCCGGGCTCTGCGGGGATGCCCGGGGCTCTGATTCCACGGTGGGCACCGGGAGCAGGGGCTGAAGAGCCCGTCCAGGGATGTGCCCATCTCCCCAAGCCGTGATCCAGCAGCACAGACACCGTGCTTTTCCAGACACTTCCCACCTCTCCAGTGGCCCAAGTGCTGTGGACGATTTATTTAAGTAGCCTTAACTGGGCTGTAATCTCCGTGCTGCTCATGTCACCTCTGAATGTTCCATCCAAAGGCGCAATGGGAAGAGTTTGTATTTTGAAATAAATATTTCCTCACGGTGTGCAAAATATCTAATCATGTATTTATCCTTAAGTACTTCCAAAAGTCAACATAATTATTCCAGTCCCATTAAGTTTAATTTGCAGTAAATTATGCATTTAGCTTTAAGTTGAGGTTGTTGGTTAGAGCCAAGATAAAGCTCTTGCTATTTATAAAGCAGTATTTCAGCACAGATACAAAACACAAATGCTTGGACAAGAAAATCCTGCTCGGGAAGTTTGGGGAGAATTTCAAATAGGGAGGTTAACAAAAATACCTGTGGAGTGTCTAATCACAGATGTGTGAGCACACTCAGTCAACTAAAATGAACTCCCAAACAGCTTCTTGGAGGCCTGGGCTGCCAAAAGAATTTTCCTCTGGCTAAAAAATGTGACATTTTTTTCAGGACGTGGTTTTGAAAAACAAATGAATCATTTAACTTTCCTCTTAGTGTCATGTCTTTGAGGTTCACAGGACAGGGAAGGTGTTCCCGCTGGAAGAGGTGGAACAGCTTTTACTTGTGATTTATCTGTGGTCTCGGGTGTCCCCGCAGATTAGCGGCAGCAGGGAATTGATCTCCCCCTTCCCGAGCAGCCCGGATCCCACAGGGGATCTGCGATGGCAACGATGGGGCTCAGTCGGCCTTTCCGCGTTAACTGCTGTGCATCCAGGTCTCCACGGATGGATCCACATCTCCAGGGGCCAGACCCTCTGCCTTTCGGGGTCAATGGCCAAGTGACAATTTCCTTCCAGTCCCAGGAGGTGAAGAAAGTGATGGGAGGACTTTCAATCCCAAAGAAACCGTGTTGGTGGATTGCGCAATGCCCGTTTGCTGGTGGGCTGGAGGATGGTCCCTCAGGTAGGGCAGGAGCCGAGTCTGGCACTGGTTCTGTGTTCAGGAGATCTCTCAGGGCTTCACTGAACCTTCCTGAGCTCAGCACGCCTTAATCTAAGCCGGAGTCCTTGGGCTGCTCCCCTGCGTGTGGTGTCCTGGGGAGGGGCTGGGGGCTGGCTCTGCGCCGGGCAGAGCATCTCCCGTCACTCCCTGTCACCCTGGGGACAAGGATGCTGCGTCCCCCTGCCCTGCCCTGCCGTGCCCGAGCTCCTGGGCAAGGACAGTGCAGTGCCAGCGAGGCAGGACTCGCTCAGGGCACCTCGGCTGCCGCTGCTGCTGCTGCTCAGCCAGAGGGCTCAGCTGGGTGCTGGAGCTGCCAGAATTGTGAAGAGGAGGCACCGAGCCGTGTCTGAGCTCCTGGGGCCCCTCCTGGGGCCACTCAGAGCTGAATGTGCCCAAAATTACCGAGGACTTGGGAACACGAGGGCCTGGAGCTGCCCCGCTGGGCTGCACTGGGGCCGCAGCCAGGGCAGCAGCAGGGAAGGGTCTGTGGGAGCCTGGGGCTGCTCCTGGCAGAGCAGCGCTTCCCAAAGGAGCAGTGCCCATGGGGATGGCGTATTTGGGTGACCCCCAGGGGGTTCTGCCTGCTGGGTGAGTGCTGGGGGGCTTGGGCACATTTCTCCCCCCTTGCAGAGTGGGAGAACCTGAGCCATGCCCATCCATCCATCCAGCCCTCCATCCATCCATCCAT
>VZRS01004147.1:0-37434 GCA_013398055.1 Ifrita kowaldi
GACCAGGAAAAGGCATCACCAGCTTTGGCTTTTCCAGACCTAACATTTTTTTCTTTTTCTTCCAAAGCAAAAATCTTCACTTGTGATGGTGGTTACAGCCTCCTTCTGTGCTCTGACCTCAGCCGTGTGTCAAACACGGCACCTTTTTCAGGTATGTCCCTACGGCTCGTTTTCCCCTCTCTGAAAAATTCCAGTGCTTCTTCTTTTGCAATTCAGTCAGGTTTTTGAGAGCTTTCTGCTCTCAATTTCAGGCTCTTTGCAGTTTTGCATTTTTCTATTTATTGATCTTGATTCTTCCAAGCAAGCTAGCATTCCATAGTCCATTTTATTTTTAACAAAATGGTTCTCATGCATTTTTCAGTACCATTTCCCATGCATGGCCTATCATTCCTGAATTATCCACAAGGCCTTGGTTTCTTCCCATCCCTCCTCAGCTTTTATCATGAAGGTTTGTTCTATTAGTTGTTCAGAAAAGGGTCAATTGGGATAAATGAAATTTATTTTAAAATATAGGTTCATGCAGTGATTTTTTTTTTCTCTGTCTTTTAAATGCCGGACACACTGTTGGTTTATGAACCTTTCTAAATAGCAGTTTCACCTTTTTAGAAGCTCAACAAATAATTCAGGGTAATTCAGCCCAGTACTGCAGCTCTTGCTCCCAGCTGAGGTCTCATTCAGCAAATGCTGCCAAGGAGGATAAATGTTCATTAAAAGCCTCTCAGCTGTCAGTCAGCCAGCCAGAGGCAGCCTGCCCCACTTTATGTCGGGAGGAAATGGCTCACAGACGACTCTTCTTGCTGAGGTCTCAGGGACCACAACTGAGGCCCTGTGGCCCGCGGGATCTGGTGCATGGGCATGTGGATATTTCACGTGCTTGCCCTTGGTGCGATGCAGTTGAGGCTGTGCTGCCCCAGAGGCTGGCAGGACTGAGGGGGATGCTTAGGGGGGATGCTCCCTCGGGGATACCATTGCACCCGGCAGGCTTGACATGCTTTGAAAAGGGGCTTCTGCTGGGATTCTGCTCTGCCTCTTGCATTAATTTGGTGCTTTCCTCTCACCTAAGATCAGGGCTGAGAAGTGCAAAGGACTGTGAAAATAAGGAGCAAAAGACAAGAAAATTATTCCCGTGGGTTTCAGAGGCAACTGCTCTGGAGTGGTGAGTATTGTCAGCCTGACAGAGTGGGCAGTTCATCTGAGATTTTGGACAAAACTGGAGCAGATTCTTTGGCCACATGTGCCCTTTAACTCTGCCTATCCACACTTGGATGCATTTGACCCTCCAGAAAGGTGTTTTTCAACCCATGGGCCAGAGCCCTCAGGCAAGGGAAAATGGCTATGGACCACTAGGATTTTAAAAACAAACCCAAACCACATATATATACATCGCCCCTCATACATCCTCACTTGCAAACAATAACCAAACTTTTCAAGTTTTGTCTAATTTTTATTGGGTTTAACAGTAAAATAATTATAGAAATTAAATTAAAAATTACAGAAATGCTTTCTAAGGTGGTAATTTCTGAAAAAGGTTATGCAGCTTTGTAGTTCAAGTCCACTCTAACTGGGAAGTTCTGGTCTACAAATCCATCCTCTGCTCAAATTTGCATGAGCATGTTCACTGATTATGTCTGATTATGTAAGCTGAAGGAAACAGAGGTGGTACACAGCAGTGTGAATAGCAGCAAACATACATTAAAAGCTAGTCTCTCATTGACATCTGTCTGGATGATGCCAATTTGTTTCTGGCTTTGGTTCAGTTTGTTTTAACCGTCTTTCACATCCAGAGGCCAAGACAGAGATGGCATTAAGTGGACTGGTGCTGCTGGTGGTTTGAAAACGGCTTCCCTTTGCCCAGGCTTCCCAGCTCTTCTCTGTTTGCTTCCTGCAGATGTTGGAGCGATGGAGCCTGGTTTGCGTGAACACCCATGAAAAGCCCATTCGAAGTTTGCACGCTCCAATACTGCCGTGTAGCAGAAGTGCTGGGCTGGGATGACAAAGCTCTACCACAGCCTCGAGCTTAAACCTAATGAGGGACAAAAATTCTTCATCCGCCACTGCTGCGACCATTTCTCTTCAATCTGTGTTCTGCAATTACTACATTTAAAAGGGACACTGCTTAACACAGTGGGGGTTCAAGTTCATTGGGAAATTTTTCTAGAGCCCAGGCACACAGGCGAGTGAATGAGGTTTTGACTGTGCCTGACATAGCAGGTGCCATTATTTCAAGTGAATGTAATAAAATAATTTCATTTCAGCTCTGCACAGAGACAGCAGAGACTGCAGTACCACCATTTTTCTAAGGCTAAAACTTTGAGAAATACCCCTCAGGTTTTATCCAGGAGGATAAAATTTTTGTTATCAGTCCAAAGCTCCCCCTGATCACAAAATTTGCATTCCTGTGGATAGAGGGAAAAAAACCCACAAAGCTGTCTGATACTACTCATGATGAACTCAGCTCTCTTTTGAACAGGCAGGTTGAAATACTGGTAGCAGACCCTTCACTGTCTATCTGACCTGTTAGGAAAGAAGAAAGATAATAAATTGGACAAGTAAATTTGAATTACAAATAAATTAGAGGAAGCCACGATCAAGGTACTGACATTCAGTAAGTGAAAAAAAGAAAGCTTTTGTGCAGGTAAATTATCTACTGTGAATTATTTACTCAGCTCTCCTGTGAAGAGCTCCCAGGTTCGGGCAGACACAAGCAGGTACTTTGTTTGCTGGTTTGGATTTCTGGTCTTGAGAATCAATCTTTGACCATTAAAGAAACGCTGCTGCCTCTTCGAGTGTAGTTTGTTCAATAAGAAGCTCTTCTTTCTCTTTTTTTCAGGATGGATGCTGCAGAGATTCTTGATTTTCATTTGTCTGGTGATGTGAAATGAGTTTGCCATATTGACCATTTCATGCAAATGTCTCAGTATATTCATATATTCTTTTGGATATGGGATTGTGAAGTAGACTGCAGATTTTGAGACTGCTGTTAAAAATGGAGATAAACCTGCTGAAGATAATTTAACTCTATTTCTGCACAGCAGCTAATATTAAAACTAATGGTATATGAGAGGAGCTGTTTTGTTGGGTTTTTTTTTACTTTGAGTGCTATATAATAACATTTGTGAAGAGCAGTGGTCCTTTGTCCCCACAAGAACTTGTATCTCAAGAGGGTCTCATTTCCTATGCACAGGTAAAATATTCACCAAAGGCACGGGTGTCTTCTCCCAGTCCAGCTGAGGCAGCCAGAGTCCTTCTGCAGCTTTCAAGCCAATTCCTTCTGACCAGGAGCAGAGAGTTGTGGTGCAGAGTGGTGAGGCACAATATGGGCTGGAATAACACCACCATGAAGCTGCTCCCTGGGAGAGTAGTGTGTTTTATACCTTCTGCATCTTTATCTTCCAACTTTATATACACTTCAGGTTGCCACTGGGTTATTTTTAGGTCATTTCAGGGATATATATTTCTGCAAGAGCTATTTCTGGGAGCTCTGCCAAGTTGGAAGCTGTAGTAACCTATACCTCCCCCACAAGGATGTGCACCCAGCAGCCTCAGCCCCTCTCTTGCTACTCCTCACAGCCCCCAAGGAGAAGGCACATCACTCCATAGGAAAACAGAATGCAAAATAAATGCCCCCACAAGGCTGGGGACGAGCCAGGCACCCAGCAGAGCTGCAGGAACACTTCCCTGCTGGGAGCAGCAGGCATGCACCCTCACCCAGGCAGGTTCCCCCCATGCAGACACTGATGGGAGGCAGTGCTGGGGTATGGCCCTCTCTGCCCCCTCAGGCTGCTCTGCTCTGTGTTCTGATGTGATGGATGAAGCGCACGGGAGTTTTTCGTCAGGCTGTGAGAGGCTGTTTGTCTGATACGGAGGCCCTGCAACGACTGCTGTAGCTCCAGATGTTGTGGCTTACAGGGTTTGGGAATTCCTTGTGTTAGAATTGTTGGCCTGGGTTAGGAGTTCTGGAATTTAATCTGGGAGAATCTTTCCAGTCATCAAAAATGCACCATGACCCGACCAGCAAATCTGAGTTTCTCTGGGTTTGAATGTACTCGCAAGGGTTTGATGTGTATGGAAAACACAACGTGCCAGAGGATCCCAGGCACTGCCAGGGCAGGGCAGAAGCATGGCCCTAAACACAGAAGTGAATTGAGCCTCCTGCAGTTCATTTGCAGGTTTTCAGGGCTTGAACTGTTCTGTACTTGCAGCAGTAGTGCACAGTGCTTTGAAATGTGGTCAAACTTGAAAAGCACGATTGCTTATCTCTCATAATCAATGGCAATGCTCTAGAACTAACAAAAAATAGCTAAATCCCTTTTCATGTTGCCATCTTTTCCGAGTTTGAGTACCAGGATTTTGCTGTATGCATCCTAATCTTGTCTACAAGACATGATGCTGTCACCATTATGGGGAGAATTTTTTTACTGTAACACTGACTTTTTTTTATCACAGGAGTATGGATCAGTTAAATTCTGCTGTACACAGTGGAACAATTTTCCACAAAAGAAGTCAATATAGAAAAAGAATTTAAATGCTAAATTAACCCCCCAACAAAAGCAATGTTTTAGCCCAGTGCCTCCTTGATGTCCAGAACAAATTTCGCTAAGAGCAAGCTTTATAAGGAATCTGTGTCAAAGTAGATCTGTTATCTGATAGATAAGTAATGGGCTTCATCAGTCATTTTTATCCATGGGAAAGGGGCAAAGGATGGAAGAAGAAAGTGAGTCTGTTGGAAGGCTGTCCATTGGAAGCATTACCCAGACAGCGAGATTGCATGTCTCTATGCAGACTTGAAAAGACACAGATCATCAGATACCAGTGCATGCCTTTGAAAATGGGTCATAAACATTAGAGGAGAGGATGCAAGGACAAAGAGAGTACCACAGCTTTACACTACAGAGATTGTGTATGTATGTACGTGTGTGTGTGTGCATGTGTGATAAACAAGCAGGATAAAGAACTCAAATCTGTCAAACAATGATAGTGAGTTAAAGGCTTGTTTATAGCAGTATTGCTTGACACTTTTTCAACTCCCTCGTTGAAGTAGTGCTGGAAACTAAATTAAAATACACTGTACAGTAGTGTAAAACACTTGGGGAGGCTGAGGAGGCATGCAGCAATAGGGCTGTACCTGTCTCTCCATAGCAGTAGCCCAACCCATTTCCAAGTGCTGGAATTCAGCTGTCTGTTTTGTCACGTTGACAGAAGCGACCTGGGACAACAAAGTGTCCATCAGTCAGTCCCTTGGTATGGTTTAGAAATCAGGATGGATCTGGGACTACAGGTAGCTTAGATGCCATCACACCTCTCTTAGGAGGTGAGCTTGCTGAGAATATAATGCATTTCAGCACATAAGCATCATATGTGCAGAGTGATGCCTTCCAAATGAAATGGCATGATTTGCACCCTGGCTGTCAGTGCTGGGTGTCACACACCACCACCAGCTTCAAGGTGAAAAATGGTTAGTAAGAGGTGGCATACCAAGGTTTTTGGCTGATGCTCCCTCCTCTGTTCATCTCACACTCACTTGGAAAGGAGTTCAAACTAGTAGCTGGCTTCAATAATAATTCTTTGGGGAGAAAAAGTGAAGTAACTGGAATTTAAGGAGCTGGTGAACTGTGGCACCAGAGGGCTTCTAGAAGCTTTTTCCGTCTTACTGTCCATAAGAGGGCTTTATTCCTTTTGTGACTCAGAGGCATGAAGTGGGAATATGATAAGAAAATAAGCGTGTTTGTTCATACTGCAGGAAGCCTGAACTGAGACGGGCAAATAGCATGTGCAAAGTCCTAATGCAATGTGACATATCAGAACTGCATCACGCTCGAAACGCAGCAGAAATTAAGCTGTTGGACAGTTTGAATTAATTGAAAATAGGGAGCATTTCTGAGCCACTTTCTTAGTGCTGTCTATATTAGAAATGCTGTTCTTCCCCTCCAAAATATGTAAGCAGATGTCTGGCTGGAAGGTAAATAGTGTGCACTCAATGCTTAGGCATCCTTTCCATTGAGGTAAAAAGAAACCCTGTGAAAGACCTCCCACATGCTCTGGGAATGTAGCCTCAAGCACCTGGGGTCTCAATGGGTAAAATATTTCACATATTAGAGGGTGCATGGAGCCCAGCAAACACACGTACACGCATATTCCAAAATCCTCTGTGTACTTGACTCTGAACAGACTTTGACATTTATCATAATTTACCAAAACCATTATATGCTTTAGGCTGGAAGATGGAATTGAGCGGACTCTGACAAAGTTTGCCATTGTAGCCAACTGAGTGGGGCAGTGGACACTTCAGATGGGAGAGCTCCCCTGAAGGAAGACCTGGATAAGGTGGAAGACTGGTCTAACTAGAAACTGATGAAGTTCAACAAGGACAAGTGTAAGGTCGTACAGCTAGGAAAACATAATGCAGGACTGCAGAACAGACTGGGATCTACCCAGCTGGGGACCAGCTCTGTGGGAAAGGGACCTGGGGGTCCTGGTGGACAACAAGCTCAGTATGGGTGAACTGTGTATTTCTGCAGCGAGAAAACCAATGGGATGCTGGGTTACATCAACAAGGACATCAGCAGCTGAGATAAAAAGTCCTTATCCCACTGTACTCAGAGCTTGTGTTGTGGATTAACACCACACAGAGCCAAGGGCCATGCAGTTACTTGGTCATTCCCCCAGCAGTGGGATCAGGGAGAGAATAGTAAGCATAAAAGCTAGAAAGTTCACAGGTTGAGATAAAAACATTTTAATAGGGAAAGCAAAAGCCATGCATGCAAGCAAAGCAAAACAAGGAACTAATTCACAGGCAGGTGTTCAGCCATCTCCAGGAGACCAGGGTCCCATCACACGTAACAGTTACTTGGGAAGGCAAATGCCAGCACTCCAAATGCCCCTTTCCTTCCTGCTTCTTCCCCACACTTTATATACTGAGCATGATGTCATATGGTCTGGAACTTCCTTTTGGTCGGTTGGGATCAGCTGTCCCAGCTGTGTTTCCTCCCAGTTTCCTCTGGCACCCCAGCCCCTCACCAGCATGGCAGCATGAAAAGGCCCTGGCTCTGTTCGAGCCCTGCTCAGCAATAACAAAAACTTCTCTGTGTTATCAACTGTGTTTCCATCACAAATCCAAAACACAGCCCCATAGCAGCCACTGTGAAGAAAACTGACAGTACCACAGGCAAAACTAGCACAGCTTGCCAGGAAACACCTGGAATACTCTGCTCAGTTTTAGTCCCCGCTATGCGAAGATTTGGACAGCCTGGAGAGGGTCCAGAGAAGCTGCTTCACATGTGATCCTGGATTAATGCACACTTGAGGCATTGTAAGTGATATTTTCCTATCAGGTGGGCTTAAGCACCACTTTTAAAGCTACCGTGAGTGTCATAGAGAGGTTACAGAGATACAGAAGAGCTTCAGACTATTATTATTTTTATTGCTTAGTGCAGTTGTCCGAGTTTCAAGAGGCAAGTCTGATGAAATTTATAGCTGTATTAATAATCTTCATCATATCCTTTTTTGCAGATCCCTCTTGCATGTTTCCTTAAAGCCCATGAGATCATCTGCTGCCTGTTAATGGAAAGCAGTTTATTTTGAAGGAGGAAGAACTGACAGATTTTTGTTCCCATGAACTGTATAAAAAATCTAACAAACCAAATGCAGATGGATCAATACAGGCTGTCCTTTATTTATCACCCTCTGTCTTCCTCACTTTATTTTTATGGCTATTAAAGATGCTATCATTGATATACCATTTTTGACTGTCTCTATATAATGTACACACTGGACAATGCTGCCATTGATATTCACGTAAAATGCTGGGGTATTGAATGACATCGGGAAGTGGTGTGGCCTGTCTGGCATTTCCACTGCACGAGATTTACCCAGGGCTGGATCTCCAGTGAGTAACATCTCTGTTACACTCCAGGAGGTGCAAGGGAAGTTTGATCTTTGCTCTGAGTATTTCTGCACTTTCAAGTGTGCTTGAGTTTTCTTTTAGGTAGGGCTTTAGCTGGGAGTTCTTGGGCTCTCTGCTTCATTAAAGTCACTCCCTTTAGGCTTCTGATTGCCAAGAAATGCAGCAGTGCTTTACTGCAGCCCTTTGATTATATGATTTCAGTTGAAACTCACTACTTGCTGCAGATGAGGAATCATGGTCCAAACTGTGACATTTTGTCACGAGTAAACGACTGATGGGAGCTGAGTGAATCTGAAGCTTGGCGTGGCTTGTCCTTGCCTGCACTGACTGACAGCATTGTGTCAGCTAATTTGACTGTCAACAGAATTAAACCTGCTTATGGAAGTGTGGGTATCAGAGATTAAAGCATCTACACTGCAGTTCTGATTGCAATTGCTGGGCAACAAAGTCACCCACAAGCTAGTTTTAAATGAGTCACCCTGAGACTGATAGCAGTCTGGAAGTGGGCAACCAAACTCAGCAATGACTGGTCAGCCCACTGCTTGGGGAGATTTGCAGCCTGTCGTGTACTTTAGGACTGAAACTGGACATGTGGAAAGCTTGGTTTTCCAGGTAAGTCAGCTCAACTCCTCTTAAAAGAAAAGCAAAGCCAGGAAGAACAATGCCCTTACATTCATCAAAAGCAGGTTTAACTGTCCTTCTGCAGCAAGATTCACCTCAGATGCCAGAATGAGAATGCGATGCAGGTCTGGCACTGGGTAACTAGTGCTGTGTAGTTGGGAAATCTGGTCTATTTAGGCAGCCTGTATTGATTGCAGCAATCCTTGCAAATTTAGTAAGAAGAAAATTTATCCCTTTTCCCAGCTAAATCGGGGGTAAGCAGGTAGAAATCCAGGGCTAAAGCCTTACAGTAGAAGGAAACATTATTCTAGTGTCTCAATTTGCTAGAAACAAATGCTGTGGCATTTAAATTGGAGCATCTATCTCTAGCAACCCAGCACCTCTAATCAGTTTCTCACCTTTACATTTGAATGCAGTGAAGGCAGAGGTTCTGCATTTACAATTATAGCAGATGACTTCATCCCTCTGAAATGACTTTAAAAGATTGGAATACATGGATTATTTATTAACTCTTAGTGAATGTATTTCTAGAATGGGAACAACATATTGCATCAATGTCTAGTTCCACAGTTTAACTACTTTAATTAAGAGGGAAATGTATATTGCTGTAAGGAATTCAGCCCACATACCACTGTGCGAGGCTTAATCCTGACTGTTTCCTTTTTAGTACAAAGCCTTTGTTCCTTTAAACTCGTGTTCATAACAGTGATTGTAACACTGGAATCTTCTGTGATAACTCATAAATAACAGTTCTAGCTGAAACAAGGCTGTTCAGCCAAGACATCCAAAACTGGTAACCCAACAGTTCTTGACCCGTTTTGATCATGAGTATCTGATTTGCAGGTTGGCAGAGAGATTTGTGACGGAGTTGCACTGGCAGCTTAACCCAAAGACTCCTGCTGCCTAGACAACAAAAGAACCCATCTTGTCTACATTCACGACAGCAACTGCAGCATATCCAGAATTGTTTTCCCTCCTTCTTGGACTTCGTAGCGAATCTCTCCCCCACTAAAGCCTTCAGTTGGTTCCTGGATTGTAAAACAGCATGCCTTAGAAGTGGTAAAAAACAGATGAGACAAGCATAAACACCGTGTTCCAGACCTCCAAACCAGGTGCCAGTCCAGATGAAATATAAAGCTGTCCACAGCTAAGCAGACAGTTTTCCAAGGAAGGCTGAGACAGACCAAGACCCATCTGCTGAGAGTGGAATGCTGGCTCCTCCCAGCAAAGCTGGGGAACAAGAAAGAGGTAAACACAGACCTGGATGCCTACAGTAGCTGATCAGCACTGGCACACTGCCGAGCCACAGCCTGGACTCTTCTATGGGAAAAAGCAGGGATCAAAGTCAGGAGACAGAGAGAATTCACTGTGATTCACTTTGACAATGTGTTGTCCCGACAGAAAAAGAAAACAACATAATTTAGATGCTGTCAGGACAAAATGTCACCTTCAAAGAAATGGAGATCTAATTATCAAGATATCATTTGGGAGACCTGGTGTGGAACAATTCACAGATACAGTGAAGAATTAAATCCTTTCGAAGCCATGTAAATGTATTTTTCCTTTATCTCTAGTACTTAAAATTTTCAGCTGGGCTAAATGCATCAAGCCTAATGATTGAACATTAAAAAACACACTATATAATGCTTTTAGGCTTGCTATAAAGTGTTATTACATGCTAAGCTGCTAAGGACTAGTTTCACCTCAATGTTCTGACTCATTAAACAACTGCACTTGTATGGTGCCATCCTTGAATGATAAGGCCTATCTGCAAAATGCAGCAAGAGTTTGTAGGATTACACCTATATGATTAGGGTGATTAGAAAGGCACAAGAACTAAGAACCATCAAGTTCATATCAGTCTATTACAACAGGAGTTGTTCTGTTAAATAACTGAGTTACTTTTTTAAGCTCGTCCACTTCACTTTTATAGTGGTGAACTCAAGAGCAAAGTAGTTACCAGGAATCACCAAGGTGGTCTGAATAAGAGCTGTCTGAAAGCCTCTTCAAATGGAGCATGACGCTTAGGTTCCAAAAATACATTCTTCATTTTGTATTAAGAAGAAATTACCATTTGGAAACGTGATTTCACAGTTCACTGAAAAATTGTAAATGGAAGACTTTGCTCCAAAAATTCTCACCACCCTAAATTTTTTCCTTTTTTTCTGGGCAAATATATTTTGCATATTTGGACAAGGGTTTGGATAGGCAAACAAACTTGTGCATACTTATTAAACCAAGTGCTAAACAGTTCTATGGGTAATCTTTTTGTTGGTTGCTACAAATAAAGGTAATCGCAACCTGAAAAATTACAGTTAATTGAAGTTAAGAAAGGCAACTGTGGAACCTGGTTCTGCTTAGTTTAAATCCTCATCTTTCCTCTGGGCCAAATCCCAATATCCTTTTATGCAGTCTTTTGTTTCCTCAGACTTCCTTTATCTTCTAGCTTAAATTCAGTGCATACACCGTAACAGCTGCTGAGGTGTAGTTATGGGGCATACTGGGAAAGGAACTCTGAGCTAGCAGTAATTTGCATGTTTCATTAACTAGATAATCAGGACACTTGGGTAAGTTTTTTTCCCAAGGAAACATTCTTCACCTGGATATGTGCCATCTTTAAACCCCGAAACTTCTTGTGGAAATGTATGTCCCTCCTGAGCCCAGAATGAAAACTTCTGCCTCAAAGCAGACAGTGAGGCGCGTTCTCCTCCCACCAGGACTACGGGCTCAGCAGGCTTTTGTAGCTGCATCTTATGCCTTCAAATGGAGGCTCTTGGCACCAGCCTCTTCCAAGGCGAAGTTATGTCCACTTCTCCTGCCCCTGTACACGTGGAAGAAATGGTTAGTTTACTGAGAGAGCTGCTCTGGCTAGGTGACCATTCCATGAACCTACAAATACAATGCTTGGCAAGTGGGTTCCAGTCTGAGCTGGGTACTTCAGGGATGTGAACACAAAGCTCTCATGGTCCAGATGGCAGCACTGGACTTTCGGCTACTGGGGCATGCCCTGTTTTGGGACACCGTACTGACTCCCTTGTCTTTCTGGCAACCAGGAGAGGATCGGGCTCTCCTGCACAACCAGCCCCATGTGCAAGTTTTTCCCCTCCCAAATTCAGAGCTAAAGCCCAGGCTACAGCATTCTTACTCTTGATAAGACAACAGCAGATTAAATAGGATGAACTGATCGGCTGTACTTCTTGTAAAGTTATCCCCAGAGATAAATGTACAATGTTGTTATGGAGGCTGTGGTGGTGTCTGCAGCGTAACTAAGGCTGACAGACTGCTTGCATGTGGGTGGCTGTCTTCTTTCCAGCTGTGACCAGCTGAATTATATCACCTGTCCCACTTGATATATTAGGATATGCCCAAACTCAAGATGCATGTTGCTGCAATAGGGAAATTAATGTCCACCACTGGAGGCAATTAATAATGATTAGGAGCAAACCAGCAGGGTTAAATCTGTGCATTTAACAAAGTGTTCATACAGCTTTTTATACTATACTTCAGCCACTGGCTTCTCTCAAATTTCTGCTTCTCTTTTGGGGGGGCTAGGACAACCTTATCTTAATTAATGTGTAAATTTAGTTGAAATGTCAAAGTTGTTTCAATAAGACATGTTTATTCATTACTCAATTCCAGCTTCAGACCCAGTACAAGAAAGCATCAAACATATCCATGTGAAAGAGTCTACAGAAAAAAAATGTTAACGTTCATCTCCATGTCCATTTTCATTCAGAACAGCACAGGTCTAGGCATTCATGTTTGAAGTCACTGCATCTCTTTGATTTCTGGACTCCTCAGCCAGTGCACTAAAAAGTGGCAGCAAATTGACACATGGAAAATTCGCAATGCTCAGTTTAGAGCAACTCCTTAATTACCATAGAAAATGGTGAGTGATGGGTTATTAATTTCCCTTTTGTGACCAAAATGTGATTTCAGGTATGAATATTGGGCATCTAATAGGATTAGGATGTTCTTGCATATTTTAAAGCTCCGGATACAGGAAGCCTTGTGGTGTTCAGTGCTTTGTGGACCTCTGTAAGAAGCCACTCAGTATTGCCAACTCTAGGTATTCCAAAATTGATGAGGTTTCTAAACACATTTGAATTTCCTCTTGCGCAGTTTCAGTAATAGTAAGATTCCTTAATATTCCTGAAATTTAGAGCATTCACATAGATTCGCAACTCTTTTATTCTGCCTTTTGATTTTTGACTGCCTTTTTGACATTTTCCCACCTTCTTTTGAAACTGCAAGGACTTAAATCTTGGTAGGGCAGGCAGAGAGGGAAGGGAGGAAGCCACAAGCTAAAACGTTAAGAAAAACGTGGTGATTGCAACAAAGTAGGAAGAGTCTGCAATGGGGTGCATGGTGACAGGTGAAGTACTTCATTAACTTCAAAATCTACCTCAAGTCAACTGTACTTCTTTGTAGTATTAGGCAAGAGTTTTCATCAACACTGAGGGGCAAAGATCAGAGATGTCACCAAACCAGTGAGCCATCCTTGGCAGTCGGGGTGGGGATGGGGATGATGATGGTGAATCACATGTAAAAAAATCCTCATAACTATTCACATTTTCCATGTTATCCATATCTTTCCAAGTTTCTTATGTGATAAAAAGGACTCTGGGACTACTCCTTTTTCATTCCTGTGGACTATGGTTATGTGATTTGTAGTCTCCCAAATAGTTTGCCTTCAGCCATGTACGCAGTAACTTAAGGCTCAGTATAAATATTATGCAGAAACACTCATCAAAACAAAAACTTTACAAGTTCACTACTGATATGCCTCACAAGTGCTGCAAGTTCATCAGATGTACACTATCCAGATTAGGTTCTGAATGTGAATGAAAACACAGGAAGTCTTTTGGTACTAGTAGATAAGGAGTCATACCTTTGCTCATCTGGAAGTATAAGGAAAGATTTTTACTGAAGTTAAAAGTGATGCACTATACCTTCAGCTGCAGCCCAATTCTTGTCAGGAAAGTCCTGTTGAAACCATGAAATGTCAGATTTAGGAGGATGTTTTGGGCACTTTGTTTGTTTTCTTAGTGGATCAGCACAGTGTCATTTAACTTGTATTCAGTCCTGAATACAGAATTGTCAGACCTTTTTCACTTGCCAGGAAAAATCTACTTCTCTGGTGTTTATGATGATGAGCAAAAGAAGCTGTACAAAATACATTTCACTGAAAAGAATAAAATAGTCAAGAAGGAAAGAGAACCTGTCAGATTACTTGAAACGTATCCATTTCTGGAATGGTAATACAGAAACTGAAGTAAAAATAGAAAAGGAGACCAATAGGCCATGCTGAATGAGCTAGGCAGAGACAGCAGAAGTGCTCAGCAGACACGATATGGCTCTCATCAACTTGGCCCAGAAGGAGCATTTGCTATTAGATGTAGACTCCTGCATAAAACATGGTGGCAATGATTACTCTGAACTGGCTCCTTCTCATGAAGAGGAAATGGCACTGACAAGAAAAATGGGGCTATAAATATTATTTCAAGACGTGGAAGAGAGACCTTGAAGGGATGAGATACTGACCGAAGATATTTCCTCTCCTGCGAGAGGGAGGACTGTCATGAAGGTTTCCACATTCAAATTGTTGTTGACTGCACGGAGAAGTGATGATCTTTAATGACTACAGTGATGTTTATTGAAGAAGAAATCTACTCTGTACAGTGTGCCAGTTCTGAAGAAAGTGACTGATGACAGATAGGAGCCAGGAAAAAAAAAGAAATTCAAGGAAAGAAAGACACCTTTCAACTGCTTGAAAAGAATTCTTGAATTGCTTCAAGTATTCTACCTAATTATCTGTAAATCTAGGTTCCCTTGCTGACATACAGGGCAAACCAACAAGAAATGTATAAATCTTAACATGGTTCCATGATAATAATGATAATAAAAATAAAAATGAATTTAAAACTTCTGAAGGCCAATTGATCTCAAGGTAGACCTGCTTTTTGTGACAGCTATCACCATAAATCCATGGGTTATCTGCTTTGTCCCAAGAATTGTATTCTTCATTTGCTGAATTAGTCTTCAGTATACAAATGAGAGCATAGACAGGTAGCTTTTCTATCTGAACGTTAATTTTCTCTGCTATTATTATTTTGACTTAGTTGACTTTCAGCAATTATTTATGCAGGCCCATCTCTCTAACCTAATCAGTTTCAACACATTTTTTTGCGGTACTCAACCTTGGGTGGCAAGAGAAAAGCTATTATTTTAGATGCTGCTTTATTGGACAACAATAACAAGCATATAGGGAATAATTGCTTAATCTTGTTGTTGGTTTTAAGATACGAACTGTAGCAGGCTGGGCTGGACCAAGGAAAGCAGCTGACATCTGTTCACAGGTCCTCAGGCTACGTTTGCTTGATCTTTCTTTATCACAGTGCCTTGACCTAAGAACAAGGAGTGCTGTGTGCAGCTGGAGGATGGAATCACTGTGATGTTTTTTACTTTGTTCATTGATCTGAGCACTGCTGTACACGGATCTGAAGGGTTGCAGTGCGTTTCACAAATCCCACTGAAATAGACTCTCATTTATTCTGTTCTTTGGCTACTTATTGTTACCCTTTTTTTCCCCACGGGCCTGGACATGACACACGGGTTCACACTAGCATTCTTCAAACACTGTGTCTCTGTAGCTGGGTTAATAAAGAGATGGTCAGCTAGTAGCCTGCTTTTAGATGATTTTTTTTCCTAAAAATAAAGTTGTGCCAGATGTTTATTTATAAAGGTGGTAGAACAGACTGAGAGTAATTCCAGTTTCTGCGAGTGGAAATTGGAATGCATTGTTACTGGGCACTAAATGTTCGGATGCTTTTCTGAGGTCCTTAAATCTATTTCATTTCCATGTTGACAGAGATATTAGACAGCTGTTGGAAAATCTGTCCCTTCTTTTAGTGCTACAACAAGAAAGCTTTCCGTTTAACTGCCAGGGTTCAATAAAGCTCTTTAATGTACTAATCAGTGTTGAGTGAAGTGTAGGAGAGTATAAGAAAGAATTCTTTCACTTCAGTTTTTGTGTGAAATTTCGTCAGCTTTTCCAGCCTACCAGTGTCATTCCTGGCCGTGTTCATGATGGCCTGGAGGGTTGAAGCACATTTTCTGGTTGGTTTCCCAAGGGCTGGGATGCAGTGGGTCTGTTGGTGGCAGATGTAGCAAGGTCAGCGAGAGGTTTTGCTTTCTGCAGGCTTTCCAGGATGGAGAGGGAAAGTCTCCCCACTCTGCCCTCGGGGAGGAAAAGGCTATCTGACCTTTTCCCTTCCAGACATGCTTTGGGGACTGAGCAACTACAGAGCAGGTTTTTTTCTCAAAGTGATTTGAGTTCTTGTGCTTTTCCATGGTGTGAACAGCATCCTAGCAGAGATTGCCTTGTGGCCATCTCCTCTCTCACTTGCAATCAAGCGACATCACTATGGAAACCACTTGCATGGAAGAATAGCATTAGGGAAGGCAGTCTGTGTTGTTAGCTCTCTTTAATGCAATATGTATCTTAGTCTTTTCTCCCAAAAGTGGAATTAGTGTCTGGTTCTGTTCTTTATGGGAGCTCTTCCATCCCAGCTGTTTTGCTTCCCCATTTCCCCAGGCCATTCTTTCCTGACACCCGATTTTTCTTTCTCCTTGGTTTGCTCTCTGAGACCATTGCTCCCTGGGCATTTTACGCTGCCAGCTCTGCTCTCCCTGTCTGCTCCTACTCCTCTCTAGCTTGCAAGCTATGCTGACAAGATCCAGGCACGCTGATGGCTTTGACCTTAAAAAAAGCCAGCTCCCCTCTCCTTTTCTTCTTCTTATGGCAGAGGAGGATGAGCAAGTGGGGCATCTCCGTGATGTCTTCTACCTTCTGCCCAGCTGCTTCATTGCAGCTTCAAGGCTGTCTGAAGAAAACAGTGTCCAGGTGACTCCCAGAGCAGCTGCAGAGGAGGATCTGGCTTCATCTGAGCTTTGAGGCCAGCGTTTTGCAGGGAACGGTGGCCAGGAGGCACATGCAGTTCCTGCCTCCCGGGGTATGGAGCTGCTGTAGGGAAGTGCTATTGCAGGTATACACCTGTCTGTCACAGGACATTGCTAAGATGGTTTCCTGTGAGACATAGGTAACATTCAGCATGCCAGTACCTTAGAGGAGGGGATTTTCTCTCTCTTCATTTACCAGTTGATGCTTACATTTTTTTGTTTTTTCACATTCCTCATATCAGTGGTTTTAGAAAGTAGGGTTTTTTACACTGCTCAGTGGCCTTCTTTAGGTATAATAGTATATTGTATGTCCTTTTAAGTACTTTAACAATGCAGCCCCTTGCTTTTCTGGAAAACAAGCAATGATTCAGAAATACATGGCTGAAAAAATATGTCAGTGGTGGTGACTACTGAGAAGTAGAGGACTGACTGACTGACTGGGTGCTCTCCCAGTCTTCAGGCCTCAGCAATCCATGACATAGATCCAAGCCTCCATAAAGCTCTGTGTCCCTGGTTGGTTATTTGTAAAGCATATACAATACCCTTTTCTTAAGAAAGGAGTAAGAGGGTGTACAGCTCCAGACTCCATGTATGCTGGGCTCTAGATCAGTGTGAAGTATTATGGTAACTACTAAATGTTAAGTACTGTCTTTTTTTTGGCCTGTGATTTCATAAGTTCAAACAGAATGTATAAAGATATTTTATAATAATTTTCCAATGGGGTGTTTGGCCCTCAAAATAGTAATCTAAACCAGCATGCAAGAAGAAAGAAATATTTTCTGCTGGTGTAGGCAGTGAGCACATGATCAGTGTGGCATGAGTGTAAATGCTTTGCAATTGTTTGCTATTAAAGTTTTAAAATCGATTTTCCAATAGCTTTAAATACTTGGGTAAAACCTTATAATAGGTTGGGCAATCATTTTAGCTTTTATAACATAATGTGAATTCAGACACATGGTTATGCTAAAATCTTTCCCGCTTGCATACCTCTTACACAGATTACAAAGAGAATGTGTTATAGACAATAAAATCTAGGGGGGGGAGACTTGTCATCCCTTTTCTCTAATGCCATTAAGCACAGAAACAGTGATGCTGGCCATTGCTTTGTAAAGGAAAAACAACAAGTTTACAGTTCCTCATTTCCCATGGCAAACAGATTGCTTATTTTAATTTTGAAAATAAAACGATGGAGGCGATGTGGGTCTGTAAATAAGAGTGTGCATCTCAATTTTCTGCAAATGCTTAAGTGGTTTACATCTGTTTCCTCCCAGTTGTATTTCTCAAACATGAATTTCCATTTTAAAAAGAGTCATAAAATCACTACTGTTTCTCTGTGGATCTATTAGCAATAAAATAGCCTACAGAGGTTTGCACAGCCATGGAAAATGTACAGTGATAATAGGCTGTCCTGCTGTTACATGGCTTATGCAAACTTTACATTTATCACTGCAGAACCATCTATCCGCAGGGTTGGAGTATAGCAAACAACTGAATAAAAAAGACCAAAAGAAGGAAGATGATACAGGAAGTTCTATATACACATCATTAATCAGACATGATGAATTCCCAAACTTGAATATATGTTTTCTCAGAGCCAACCAAGAGAAAAAAAATGCTGATCACAACATGAAATGTAAAACTTTACATAAAATTAATCTCCTGCAAACTCATACAGCACTAAAGGACAGAGAGACAATGAGAAAGAGAGAGGGGGAGCACTCATTATCATATCTGTCTGTTAACTTTCATTTGTAGCACTCCTGCTATCCAGAGACTAGCATCTCATGGAAAAAAAAATCTTGCAGGCTGATAGTAGAGCCGCTCCGCAATTAGTGCAACTCAAAGCATCAGGAGTGTGAAAAGGCAGGAGCTGCAGCCAGGCCCAGACGGATCTCTAAGCCACCCACCAAGATGAGAACACCACTTTCCGTCAGCCAGCCATGAAGCCAGTGCTGTCCCAGTTTGACATCTGCAGCAGAATAGGGATTTACAGCCACTTTAACTTCAGCAGAAAGTGGCCCCTGGTCACCTAAGTTCCAAAAAAAGCTGGAACTGGCAACGCCAGAGTTATAGGTGGAGTTTTCAGAGATTTGCCACCAGAAAACAGGAGCTTCACACTCATCTGATTTCTGCATGGCCCTGGGTGGGCTGCAGCTGGAAGCCCTCGGTAATCCCTGGCATCCTGACCATAGTGTCCATTTGCTAGCTGTGCCTCTAGCGGTCACCAAGGAGGGGTGGCTGGGGAAACACTCTCTTCCAGTTTGTGGCTGGGTAGCGTCTTCTACAGGAACAGTGGGCTGCAGCTCCTGCAGAAGAAGAACACATAGATTAATCTCTCCCCAGAAAGCCTCACTGGGCTATTCCTTGTTTGCTTCAGTCTAAAATAAATATTTATCAGGATGAAAGCACCTGGCTGTTCTTTATAGATGGCAGAAAGCAACAGTAATATTATTGGATGCTTATTAGCTAAAGGGTAATTGCAATCACAGAAGGAAAAGGGGAAGAGGGGACAAATAATAGGGGAAGAAATGTGGTTTCTGGAGGAGTCAGGAAGACTGGTGAGAAATAAAGCCACTCCCCACCTGGATGGATTCCTGCCATTATATAAGCTGCTACCTTCACAGCATGAAAATCAGAAAAGCACCCAGTCCAGGCACACGACATTAATCTGGTTGCCTAAACAGAGTAAAAAGGTGAATGAAGAGAAATGATTCCTCAAGAGAAACACAAGATAGATATGAGCTCAGAAAGAGCAATGACTTTTTGTACATTGCTTTGGAGTCAAAAGCAAATTGACAGAAGTTTCTTTCTGAAGGTCTGTGTGCTAGCTTTTGTATAAATGCATCATCCTTTTCTTTCATCAGGGATCTCATGAGAAGAATGACAGCAGCTTTTATTGCTTGTAAATGGCATACTGGAAAACATGGAACAGATCCATTGCTGTGGAGTCATACTTTCATAAAAGTACCTCTGTGGACAAATTTGGTACCATGAGAGTTTTTCAGTGCATTGATGGTTTTAGCTGAATGTAAGCATGGTTGGAAGCTTCAGTTTTGTGAGCAGGAGCTTGGCTGTTGACTCTTTTAGGAGAGATGAGTAAGTCTCAGTGATAATAAAATACCTCCGTATTTCAAGACCAGTGAAATATCCTCAATCAAAAAATTCCATCACACAGGAAGAAGCTACTTTTCTCTGTCCTGTCAGATGATACACTGGCATTTTCTGTGTGGCTTTAAATATCTTGAAGGTTTGTTTCTTCAGCTGACTGTGTGTTCTTCAGCACAGTGTGGTTGCTTCGTTATCTCTGGGTATAATTATTTCCCAACGATTTTTAGAGGCAGAGTTACTGAGTGCTACAGTGCTATGGCAGTCCTGACGGTCTGCAGTCCTCCAGTCTCCTCCTGGGGATGACCCTCCTGGGAGGATACTTCTGTTCTGGTGAAGAAGCTTTGACACTTGAAATTGTTAGATGAGAACCCTTTCTAAGATGGGTAACCAAAAAAGTCAGACCTAAATAGCAAAGCAGCCACTGATACACTGAGTCAAGAAAAAAGTGGTTGCATGACAGCTGTCATCGGACCATCAACAAGTGTACAGGACAGTGTTGTTACTTAGTACCTGGTAGTTTTCCATCTTGAACAAAGAGTAATGAGCAAGAGTTTAGCAAACACTTAGGGAGTGCAGGACTGCTTTTCAGGTGAAAAAACAGGGTTATGGTCTTGGGCAACAGGATTTTTACCATTGATTGGCTTAAGATTCCATACTTGACTGTCATTAAGGCTTACATACATTATTAACATGACTGTTAGATTCCAATTCAGTTTTCAAAAATAACCCCCTTCCTACCTAACAACCCTCCACAATTTCAGCTGGGTGAAAGACTGCACTCATCACATTTCGAGCTTTTCTGTGCATGGGAGGAAGATCTGCAGTGCTCAGTCCAGAGGTGGCTGCAGCTCACGTGTGGGCAAAATGATTCACAGTATGCCAGGGCCTGCAGATTCCTCAGTGGGGAAGAGACCCTGTGCAGAAGAGTCCATGGGTGTCAGGCAAGAGGCAGCAAGAAGGGGAGAGATCAGCTGTAGGAAAACCTAGTTCATGACAATTGGCTTGTTTTTCTTTGTAACTGGTCTGAAGAGATGATCTCACACTCTTAAGGGAACAAAAAAAGGGGCTAAGATAAAATATAGATGTCTAGAATCTTAAGCAGCATGAATTTTGGAAAACAGAGGAGGTGTGTGCACTGTCTGTGGTTGAGACTGAGGGCTGCAGATTTATCCGTGGGAAGAGAATCTCATCCAAAGAATGCCCTGATTATTTTAACTTGACCAGAGCTGTGCTGCTGACTTAAGTCGTCCCAAAACCAGTATCAGACCCGACAGGGGCAGTTCACCTCCTGAGCCCAGGGGATCCAGGTAAAGACCTGTCTGAGCTCTTAAGATGGGTCTATCTCCTGAATGGCCCATGGAGAGTCACCCTCCACAGCAGGAGTGAGGAGGAGCTGGTGGGTGCACATGGCACATGGAGGATCACCACTCAGAGACATGAGATATTCAACAGGTGACCAGGCCCTGATATCAAATAATTTCTAAATAGCATCATTTTTTCCCCTTGTTTTTAGTTGTTCTGGCTTTCAGGCTCAGGAAGGCAAGACTGGCAGCCTGATTTGTGGCTCAAATCTGCTTTTTAAGGCCATCTCATAGCAAACCTTTGGAAGGCCTGCAGAATAGAGGAAAATCCCGGCATAAGCACCTTCTTTAGAGTAATTTAAAACAGTGAAAATATCTTACTGCTATTCAACCTAGTTAAAACCCCAAAACTCAATGAACTCCTGCAGCTCCTACTGACAGCAGCTCCATAACATCATCACTGATATGAACCTTAGGACAACACTCTCTCTGTTGATGGCACTCCATAAATAATATTCCTACTCATTACTGAAACCTGAAAAAACTCCAAGGAGAGAAATGTCATGTGCCTGAATATAACAATATTACCCATCTGAAAGCTAATGCTCCTATTTTTTTCCTCATACTGCACAGTATATTGAAAAGACCCAGTATATGCTGTAAGTGAGGATACCTATAATTTCTTTTCTCCAGGAATCTTCACAGTTTCTAGACTTATTGAATGCCATAGAGGGAAAGAACAAGCTTAAAAAACAATTAGTAGGACATGTGGTGCTCATTCTTGGCTGAAACTGCACATTCTCATCTGCCTGAAAATACTCAGCAGTCGTTCATGAAAAATGTTTTTGAACTAATGAGCTATATTTGCATTCCCCTTAGAAAGGATTCAGAATTTTTCATCTACACTGCACCATGAAAAATGGATGTGTTTTTCACAGAGGCAATTTGAACATAAACCACCGCATCAATGGGAAGACAACCTTTGCAGAAACTTTTTAACTTAGCACATTCCATTTGTTTTCACTGGGGAAGGTCAAACTTACGTGAGAGATGTAAATTTCATGCACAAACCTAGGTGCTGATGAGATTTGTTTTTGTAGATAATCTGCAGCAGAGAAATTTTTCATAATGTCACCGCAAAATAAATTAAAATGTTCATCTTCATATGGCTGGTTCCATTGCATTAAAATAAATGTTGCAAGCTCATTTAATTAGTATAGTTAGGAATGTCTCTTCCCTGCTTCACTGACTCTCCAAATCACAAGTTAATTTGTCAAAATCAGACCATTGTTTTTCCTTCATTCTTCATTACTGAAAAGACAGCCCCATTTAAATAAATGTTTATGCTACAGAGAGCAGAGCAGTGAACAACCCCAAATATTTTTCTAAGCACATGTTGGAAAAGTTTGGACTGCAAAGAGCTGGAGCGTGCGTGTGTGTGTGTGTGTGTGTGTGCATGTGTGTGTGTTGTTATTGGATATTTGACTGGCTGGAAAGGTACAAAATTGAGCAGTCTGCTGTAACTGATGATGTAGTGCACACCATCTCTCATGCCAGCGGCTACACGCACTTGGAAGCAGTTTTCTTCTATGTTTTCAAAGACAAATGATGACAAAAGATACAATCTCTATAAATTACCCTAATCAAATCATTCTCTTCAAGAACTCTTGGTTAATCAATTAGTCAGTGCTCGCAGTTCTTATGAATATCACTTCAGAGCCTCCCATAGCGTTGTTCTCCTCCAACAGCAAATATTTAGAGCATTCTATTAAAGAAAAAAAATAAAAACAAAACCCAACAAATGCAAACAACAGCTTATATAGCAAATAGGTAGAGAACTTCTGCAACCATATGGAGTCCATTAACATAAAGTGAACTTTACAGGTATGACTGAGGCAGCAGTTACTTTGTTTGATCGGCTCAAGGTCTTTTTTGGAGGTCACCTGCCGCAAATGAATGGAAAAGGCCAGCAGACCATCATCTCAGCCCCATACTAATGCTTTTTTACACTGCATGCCTCAGGCACTGCTTCTGTGGCATGTACTGCAGTGCTATTCTTCAGCCTTCTCCAAGAAACTTTCAACCTCCACACAAAAGCTTTTACATCTCAGCACTATATTGCTTCTAACTGAGAGGATGCAAAACAATAGAAGACTCCTGTGATTTTCCTTACCAGGAGGTTTTTTGCTTTATCTAGCTTTGGGTTTAGGTTTTTTCTGCTTTGGGGTAGGAATTCTTGCTGTTGATCTCTTTTCTCTAATTTATTTTTGTGAGTTGTCGGGAAAAGGGCAAATCCTGACTCTCCCCACTTGGTTCCTTGGCTTGGCAGCATTTTAAAATGTCATTCAAAATCTGTATCTAATGTGTGTTTTATGATACTGTGAGGGAGAATTCAACCCTATTTTCATTTTCAAGAGCTTCAGGATGAACCTTGTTTCATTAATAAATCATGTCATTAACAGGGAAATTTAATTGCAGTGATACTTCATGAATTCACTGTAAAAGCATGCTATATATTAGTGGTTGGCATATTGACTTCCAGACACAGAAAC
This sequence comes from Ifrita kowaldi, assembly GCA_013398055.1. Classification (NCBI taxonomy): domain Eukaryota; kingdom Metazoa; phylum Chordata; class Aves; order Passeriformes; family Cinclosomatidae; genus Ifrita; species Ifrita kowaldi. The sequence continues at coordinate 23,448 of VZRS01004147.1, forward strand.
TCATGTGAACTGTGAAAAATTGACATGTACAACTGTTAGGAAAACCCTTCCAAGATCACCAAAGCAGCTGACGAGAGAGTGATACATTGAGACCACTCATTCAAAGCAAGACAGGACCTGGGCTACATCTTTTAGGGAACACCAGTGATGCCATTTTCTTAAATGACCTCTACTTCACCTCCCTATTTCCATTTGCAGCGGACATAAGCATCCCAGAATAGGAGGAGCAGCTGTCATTAGGAGCTTTGGCTAGCGCAGGTTTCTTCAGGCCATGTCCCAAGGCTGGATTAGCTGTATAGCAGGACAGCTTTGCCCTGTGTCTAAGAGGAGGGAAGAGGGTTCTGTGATGTCCCAGGGCTGGGGCATCTCTCTTCCCATAATGGCCTTCCGTCTTTTGAGAGAGACTGGAGATCTCACTAGGAGCAGAATGGTCTCTGTAGCCAGTCTGTCACTTTACTGAAGTGCTGTTCTGCTGGTTGCATCCCATTCCCACTAGCTCCACAGAAATCCCCATGTGTATCCAGCAACCCAACCTAAAGTCTCATATGCACTCCCAGCAAAGAGCTGTGAAGGAGAAAGAAAGAACAATTCCCAGATTTCGGGTGGGTTGGTGTCCATGAAATCCCTTGACTCTTGAGGTTAGACAGAGGGGAAGACAAAAAGCTATTTTAGCGATTTGCCCCGCTCCTCGCGCACCTGTACACCCATGGCAGCTGGGGTAGGGGCCCTACATTTTCCCCCTGCCACGAGGAGAGTAGACATACCCACTGAGGATGATGAATCATGGACAGGAGGCACAGATGTGCCTTGGGATCCTCCCACTCTACCTTTAGTTGCCCAAGGAGAAGTTGACAGGAGACAAAAGCCTCTGTGCCCTCCTTGGATCAGCTGAAGGCCATTTCCACTTCCTCAGTTCTCTGGGGGAGAGGGCTATGGGATGACCTGAAATTCCTTCCTTTTTCTCATACATAGCCATTTGATAAGTGACTTCTGTGCCAGTTCAGCAGTAGCATGTGAGTCCAGGAGAATTAACTGTAAAAGAAAACAGTGGTGGGTTTATTATTCTTTGACTGATTATTTTGTATAGGAAATGTTTCAAAAAGTACCAACCAAACATGAATTCACAAGACCTGGTTCTCTTCAGCAAGTCAACTACAACAAATCAGTAGGTTTCAACTTGTATAAAAAGTTTCAGTCAAAGAAGACATACAAATCTGTACATACAAATAGCTATTATACAGCGTGAGCACTGACAACTCATGCTATTTCAGATCTTTTCTTTTAAGACTCTAATATTGGAATCAAGAGATTACACAGGAATCACCTTAAATCATTCCCAAAACCCCCCAAATATCCAAAATAAAACTCTCCAGAAATAATCCTGTTGAGTGTAGAAGGAAATATGAACTGAGTTCATCTTAAAAATTGAGAAACCAAAAGAGAGAGTTAAACACTTCATTTCTAGCAGTCATTTTTAGCAGTGATGCTGCCTTGTCTTGCTGCAACAAGAATCATTCCTGGAAAATGGGGGAGGCAAATTCCACACACAGACCATGTCTGTGAGGCTGGACCTGAGTCCATTTAGGGTAAATGAAATCAAAGTTGGCTGTAATAAGACTTTTCACAGGACAAGAAGCATTCACATGCTTGTATCCAAAATCTCTTGTGCTTTTCCACCCACACTGAAGTTAGAGATGGCATTTGTTCAACAGAAAGGAAATAAGAAGCATCTTCAGTCAGGCAAACTAACCTGCTCCCCTCTTCTTCTCTTGGAAAGGAGCAAGCCAGAGAGCTTGGTTTTGCTTCAGTGAATAGATTGTATCAGAAACTCCAACAAGACCTTTCTGAAGAGAAAAACATTCCATGAGTCTTCTTTGTTGTCAGCGCCTTCAGGACTCAGCTATGCAAACAGATGCTGTATCACTGTCCACAGTGAAAGAGATGCAGTGGTCTCCTAAACAGGCTTGAGCAATAAAAAATCACAGGAGAGAACACGAAGTATAATCCTGTGCTGCAGAAACCCATCTTGTCCTTTAAGAGCCTTTATATGGTGATAACTCTCTTCTTGCTGTTACAGAAGTTCTCAAAACAATCCAATAACAATTTATCATGTTCATAAATGTTGCAGATCAGAGAGGAGCAGGAAGGGTGTTTTTTAAGGTTTTTGATGAGACATGAGCCATACTTCTCCTTTACATAAAGGAGTCTGTGTCCCAAGGACTGATGGTAGCAGTTCTGATCAGTGAATTTCTCTCCCCCTCTCTCCCTCTCTCTACTTTTCAAGTTGCATCTGGAGATCAGGGTCTTTGAATATTTTCAAAGTGGAGACGTACACCAGAATGGTGTGCAGTTCACAGGCATTCATGAAAAATTTCACCAAGAGAACATTTGCAGAGGGATTTGTGCAGGTAGGACTGTGAAGAGGTGTGACACAAGCCTACAGGTTAGGTTACACTAATATTTATACTGTGCACTTAGTAATTATATCAGCCCCTACCTACAGAGATGCTGCAAACTTCTCTGACTCTTTGCTATTGTTCATCATGCCAAATGTTGCTGCTGCCACTATACTCCTTTTTATTTGCTACTTGGGAGCCATCTCCTTTTGTTTGTGGAAAGCAGTGCTTGGTACCAAACACTGCCTCAAGCAGAAAGACAAGGCTGTACAAATGGATCTTAGTAAACTGTGTCACTAAGGAAACCTGACTTAAGCTCCCAGTAATGAATACATTTATTGGGTAGACAGTAAAAAGTACTGGAGAGTTAAAAATAAATTCCGCGTTATTTAAACTTAATTTATGAGCAGGAAAATAAGCCCTCTCTTCTACTATTAATGTTTTTTATCTGGGCCATCAAATGTCACACCCTACTGATTTTGGATGTAAGGTCACTGGAAACAACATATCAGTGGTGTCAGCAATACAAATCAACTGAAATTCCCCTAAAAATAAAAATGTCAGGAGTAAAATAATAGGCAATAGTTATTTCATGGTATGAAAGGCTTGTAATATATCAAGAGTTCACCTTCTTCTATCTTTATAATATATCACTTTGAACGTTAAGTATACCTCCATTTCATATATTTTAAATATAGATAATGTATCTAGCTAAAACAATACTCTCAGAGAAAAGTGCACAAAAATGATTGTTTGGTTTTGCATCCACTTTTTGAAATATCTTCTTATTTATAGCAAATGATGAAGCAATAGCCCTGTCTATAAAAGGCAATGTAGCCCACCAGCTGATGCTTTCTAAGAGCATATTTATGTGTTAGAGGAATATGGAAATATAAAATTGATCTGAGCTAATGATTTTAGCAAAAAGTAAAAGAAGGGGTGGCCCTTCACCCTGGCTGACCCTTCATTCAGCCCACGAAGACAAGACCCTGACTAAACCAAGCACTGCAGGAAGCAGTAACAAATGCCACTAGGAAGCCAACAAGCAGCACATATTTGTGAAAAATCCTCCTTTGAAGTTTGTGTGTAGACGAACACATCTGTGTCTGTTAAATTGTTGTTGGTACAAGTGGGGATTTCCTTGGGCCATTTGTGATTGTTATTAAATGGCTACCAGGAAACTTGTTTTGCTTGGATTACTTAGGTTACGAATTTGGCTTGGATCACCATGCTGGATTATAACTAAACACACTGTGTCACACTGCCCTGCATGTGGCACTCACACTGAGGAACAGGTGCTATAAACCCATGTTGTATGGACATAGCAGCATGAACCTGCACATTCAGTTCAGATGCAGTTGGGTTTGTGATTAACAGCCTGCCAGTGCCTGGACCTTTTGTGTTTATATATAATGAGGAAGAGGATGGGGACAGACTAGGTCAGTGCTGTCCCATCACTTATCTCTAACAAATCTGGGCCCACATCCATGGAGTTTCTAGGACTGCAAACCTCTCATGGTCCCTGAAAGCTCTTTTGGGGAGTTCAAGTCCTTGGTCCAGTGACCCTCATAAGAGCAGGAGCCCTGGTGCCCATCCCCAGCACCACACCTTTTGATGCTCACCCATTGCTACCCAATGAGCAGAGAGAGCATCTTCTTTCCCAGAGTGGGGCTATAGGGTGACTTATCCGGCTTTTCCCTGCTTTTGTCAATCTTGTGACTCTGCTCCATTCTTCCCCCTCTGACAGGTCTTTTGTCTGATTCATGTGTGCCACTTCCATTTCACCTTGGCTTGAGAAAAGGGAAGGAAGTGTCTTCACTGGCAGAACATAGCTGCAGAATTGTGGGTCTCCGTTTGTGCCCAGTCTGGCAGAGATGGGAAACCGCCCTACCACAGGTTGCCCTGTGGTCACAGAGAGGTAGTGCACAGCTATTTGGGATGGCTTTTAAATAATCTGGTATCAGCCAGAATTCAAAACTTTTTCCTCACAGCACTCTTTGTATGTTTGGGTGATATTTGTAGCGGGTGTACAATGTGAGTTATCGCTGTTGCTGAGGCAATGGTCAGGATGGCAAAGAAAGGGGACAAGAAAAAGTTGTTCTTACAAGACATGATGAGATGAAATCCTTTTAATAAGCATCAGAAGATAAGGCAGAAATGCTCTTAAAAGCTTCCATTTTGAGATGGGAAAGAAAACTCTTAGGCCTGTGGGAAGGTAAGGTACTTATGTAATTGATTCAGCAGTTTTCTCAGACAAGAGATTGTGGGTTTCATGGGAGTGGTACATTCTAGCTTGAACTACAATAAGGTGTAGTCCCAAAAAGAGAGATCCTGGAAACACTTTTCCTTTTTTATCATTCATGCCACACAAGAATCAAGATACTGACTTTGATGAATTGTGCATATCACCCTTTTCAATTCTCTGTAGCACTGCCAAAATATTGTCCTCAGCATGGAAAAAGTGAAATATATCTGATGAACATAGTTTCATTATGTCAGGAGCTCTCTACTGTTCCTTGTTATGATGGACTTCTCCATTTCTGACTCAGATTCTGGCTCTGCCTCTCTCTGGCATTAACCTGCTGTGATCTCATCAGGAAAGCTGATCCATGAAGCTGAGGTTATAGTGAATGTTACTTAACCTAATAGCTGGTCTGACAAGTTTTTAAATGTCTTTTAATATTTTCTCTCAGTTGTGTTTTCATTCACACGGTGCTAATAGCAGCTGAGTAGCAGCAGCCATAGAGGTAGGCATGAAACCTGTATTTTCCTTCTCTGCAGTGTACAGACATATTTAAACTCCAGAGGAAACAGTGAGACAGTCTTGTTTACTCTGCTCAACCTGCAAACGAACTCTTTCCCCACACTTTTAGCTGTAAGACATTTGAAAATCTATTTATGGCACCAAACCTGAAGTTACCTATGCTGGTACAAGAAATGCTTTATTTATCTGCAGTAGGTTCAAGAGCACTGCAGATAGACAAGGTCCATGCTGCCCCACAAATATGTATCAGCCTTGACCTGCAGAAACCAATCACGGGCTTATTGTGTCGTTTGTGTGATACAAACCCACTGCCTCTTCCCTGTAGAAAGTAAACTGAGATGACTCAACTGACTTCACTTGGTAATTCTCTCAGCAATCTGATCAAAATGATTAATGGTCATTCTGTCCAATGCTGGATTTAATTCAAGGTCACTGAAAAAAAAAGATTAAAGGTCACTTTGCTGACCAACCTCTATTTATCTATGGATTTTTGTTATTAAAGGAATTAATCTGATAGTGCTTCCATACACAGCACATTAATTATTTATACATTTGATACAAAATGACTTCATACAAAGATTAAGATTGAGTCCTAAATTGCTGACATGGGGCACAGAGATTTAGTCCTATGATGAGCTTCATCCAGACCAACACAGCTGAATTCCAGTTTAAGAATGTGGCTTTGAATGTGCACTGAGCCTGCTACTATATACAGCCAGACCAACTTACACCAAATGTTGCATGTATTGGGCAACCTGAAGTCCAAAAATAAATCTTGCCTTGAGAAAACACTTAGCTTTTGTGACATATTTATTGGAGTATCTGTTTTCAGGAAGGTTTAGACCACCGTCCTTCATTTTGAGACTTGAAGTGACAGATACTTGAAACAAATACTGATATAGCAATTTTATTCAGTCTCTGGAAGTTTGAGAGAAACATTCTCAGCCTTAAGGCACTGAATTTCAGTCAGAAGTAATTTCTAATGTTGCTTCGTCCTATTACTTGTAAATTCAATATAATTAGAGGCATATTCAGTTCATTACCAATTTGAACTATTGTCCATGTTTTTTCAGTCTGTTGCTTTTTAAAGCACTTTATTAAAAACTTGGTTTGCTGTCATATATTTTAAAGGGAAATAATATCTCACAACTAATCATTTATTAAGATAATGCCACCACACAATGCTGAAAAACAACTACGTAACCTCACTAGAAACAGATGAAGAGTGAGAAATAACCTTTGCTTGGTTGCACATTAATATTTTGAACTTGAAATATGCATTAGCTGCATTTTCATCTCAGGAGTGATAAATACAACATTAGATTGAAAAACAATTATTTTCCTTGCTTTTGGGCATACAGTACCTTATTACCTAGACTCACTATTGTTTCAAATAATGCCTTCTGAGTTTTCACATGTTTTGCACTTCCCATAAAAGCCTATAATGAGAGACAGGAAACCTGAGCAAAATGTGGAAATCATTTCACTGCATTACTGATATTATGTTCTTTCCCTTCTGCTGCCTCATTAGGCCGGTTCTCAGAAATGAGACAGCAGAGACCGGAGGTTCCCATTTTTAGTGTTGGATGATGGGCAAGAACAATCTTTTAAAACTGCAGACAGTGCCTGCCCAATACAACATGCTTTGATGTTGAGGGGAGGTTCTACGTGGATTAGGGAGAACAGAAACATTCATGTATTTGTCATGGGATCCCACAATGCCCACATTAGGAACCATGCTTGGAATGTGTATCTCCTGTGTCACCGGGCCAACATTTCAGGAGCATGCTTTTTCTAAAGGTGTCCCTGCTTTGCCTGGGGTTGTAGCAGGTTGGGTGCTGGGACACCACTGACAGGACTGTGCTCATTTTTTGGCACAGCCGTGCCCCAGGGGCATTCGCCTTGCTGAAAAAAATGAGTGGGGATTGTCAATAAATCTCCAAAAGGAACGTTAAAAACATCCTGATACATGTTTACAACTCCTAAGGGATGAGTTTGAAACACAGAGAGAGTTCTGCAAAGAGTTTGGGTTATGCAAGGACATAAGTATCCCCAAAAGTGGTATTTGGACCTTGGTGCAAGTTTTACGTGGAAGAAGTATTGCTCCTACCAAGTCTTGCTGGATTTGTGTGAGCATCATGACAGCTTCCAACTGGAAACCCAAGGAGAGAAAAACCTCCCTGAGCTGTTCTGTGGTATAGCTACCCACTCCTCATAGCACAGCAGCAGTTAAGAGAACTGGTCCTTGGAGCACTCTTGCAGACCCTCAGGTTTCCCAGCACATCTCTCAGCAGTGAGAGCCCAGCAGTGGCTCATTCCTGCTCACTGTCTGGGGAATTTGTGTGCTGTAAGTGCAGGTCAACAAAAGAAAAAAATGGGTCTTCCAGTAAACAATGATAAAGGGAAAGTCTCTAAAGTGCAGTCTCAGAAAGACAGTCTCCCAGACGGTCTTTAACTGTATTAAATGACTATATAGTTATTATTTATTCATTTCACTCTTCTTACAGGCGGCATCCCTCAAAAGTAAGTATTCACCTATCTATATATGTATGAAAGCTTTTTGTCTTTATTGTTTTTCATATGCTTTGTCCTTTGCTCATTTTCAGAGCTGGTGCTCTGGAGAGCTGGATAAGAATGGCAAAATTTGGTAACAAAGGGATGAAAACACAAAGCCTGAAGACGTGTGAACACAAGGATGCTGTTCTCAACCTGCTCTGATTGTAGATTTTGGACAAACAGTAGCATGCAGAGGAGCTGTACTAAGCTTCAGAGTTTTCAAATGTCCTTAGCTGATGAAAACTCACTGACTTTTGGCTACAGTTTTTTTGCGGTTTAGTATTGTACAGGCAAGTAAATGTCCAGCAGATATATACATGACTTTCAGACTAAAATAGGGATCTCAAGCAAGTTTTAGTGGTCCCTGTCTCTGTTTTGCTTGTTGGGGTGGGGAACTAGTGTTTGCAACATCTAGTGGTTCATAAATCCAGATTATTTCCAGATTATTAACCAGATATTTCACTTGGCCTCTGCAACTTCTTAACAAGCCTTCCTGCAGCAGTGAAACACAGTGACCCAGAGGTGGGAATCTTGAGTTCTTGTTGCCCTCAGCATGTCTCTCCCATCCAGGGAGAACAGCAGTCTGCCAATCAAGCAATCCAGCACTTTGCTCAGACTCGGGGGCGTCCCTGAGAGGGCTAAAGAGGTTGACAGGACAGTGCTAAAGGCATTTCTGCAAGAGTAGTTACTACTTGGGTCTTTTGGAAACCACAGCACATAGATAAATCAATCACAGACTAACCACAGCTGGCAGTAGATACATTCACACCTCATGAATGCAAGTGAATTGTCTTCTTGTTTTGTAATTCAGTTGTTTAGTCCCAAGATCAGTTTGCCAGTTTGAATCAGAGCAGATTTCTGTAACTCAGCACTGCATGTCACAGCTCGAGTGAAATAAATGCTCCAGTCTTCTTTGAACTTCTGAGTATTTTGACCTTCAGAACTTGTACCATGAATTTTTCAATTAACTAGCTCATAATTAAATCAACTGATTAAATAAAGAAGTTTTAGTTGATAAAGTACCGCTATGCATTCAGATGGCACAGGAGTTTTAATGATATGTAGATTGTCTCTAAGAACAGCTCAGAAAGAGAATCCATCCTCCTACACAGCTTCATGGGTCCCTCCTGACCATGCAGCCCCCTCATTGCCCAGGCAGCCCACAAAAATGAGGCACGGCAGCCTGGAGACAAGGATTCAAGGCGCTTTGCCTCTGCCCTTGACTCCACAGTCCTGCTGGCCACACTATTTCTGATACAAGCCAGGATGTCACTGGCTTTCTTGGCACCTGGGCACATGTTCAGCTGCTGTCAGCCACCACCCCCAGGCCCTTTTCCAGCAGACCCCTTTGCAGCCACTCTGCCCCCAGCCCGTAACTGCATAGGGTAGTTGTGACCCAGGTGCAGGGCCCAGCACTTAGATGCCCTCTCCTGTTTTTGGATTTGCCTTTTGAGCAAGAGATGCTGGTTTCTGCCTAAGTAGACAGCTTGCCTAAAATATTACAGTTCCCACAAATTTCTCTCTTTAATGGCAGCAACCTCCAGAGTTCTCAGTCTCAGACCACCACTGGACCCAGACACCAAAAGACATAGGGTGGGAATTTTCCATGTGATCATTGCAGGTATCTCAAGACCAGGCCACCCTAGTCCTTGCTCATGCAGAAAGAGCTTTCCAATGCGTATGAACTTCAGCTAGCTTGGGATCACTACCAGACTGCACCAGGAAAAGCTGGTTGACTTAGAGGTGTCATTTGGTGTATCCTTTCCCAAACATTAAAGGTCGGCGCCATGACAAAACACAACCACAGAAAACATACTCTTGGAGGATTGAGAAAAAAGCACTCAGTATTTTTCTAAAAGCTCTTTAGGCCAGTTCCTCAATGCAAATCTGTCAAATGTAGGACTCGATGCAATATGCCACATGAAACCATACCTACTGCCCAGAGTCTAAATTTAGATTCTCCTTAGAACTGAAACTATGCCAGAGAAGCAAACGTTTAACAATGGTCTTTATTTAATTTGACATATCCCTCTTCGAATACTTCCCTTGCAAAATCCTTTTGTGCTCTTTTAAGTAGGACGATTTCTTTTCTTCATGTAATTCAAGTGTGGCATAAAGTGAGAACTACTCATTTAGAAATACACACATACACAACTAGAAAGATAAGAGAAAACGAGTCTCAAACAACCAAATTGCTTATTGTTGCAAGTGGGGAGTAAGAGGGAGGAGGGAGGAAGAGGGAGGAAAGTAAAATTGCTAGAACAAAAAAAGAAAGGAAAATGAAAAAGTTGCACAACATTCTGCTGATTCTTCCTAAGATGCATGTAATATTTACCGCATTGTCAATATTTTGACACTGTCACTTAAAGTGGTAATGTTTGCTTTGGTTTTGGGGGTTGTTTTCTGTAGACCTGTCCTCCTGCATGTACGTCTTCTGTCAGTACTTCTTCTGTGTTTAGTTTCACTTTTGTAGAAATACACGAATGGGAACAGGATTCACTGCTACTCCTACCCAAAGTAATAACCTCAAGTTTTGGAACATGAGACCTCACTCCTCTACTGTGCACTGCAGTGATGCTGGCAACAGACAATAGGATCAGAGGAATCAAAACCAGGCTTCTTAGAATCAAGCAAATGTGCTTAATAACAGAAGGGAACCCAAATCCATAAAATAATTCATACCCTGAAATGGCACTAAGCGGAATATTTTTAAAAACATTTTCAAGATGTATTGCCAGATTTTTTAATTCCTGAACTGTGCATATAACACATTTGTTTGATTTAGTGTCTAAAATAAACTTTTACTACTTTGTGTTCCTGCTAGCACTGAAACAATTAACACAGCAAAGGGAAAGTGTACAAAAACCCCTCCCCAGCCCACCCACCAACACATCTCTGAAGTGCACTCCCAGCTGAGTAGCTCAGTTTTGCCCTTGGCTTCATATCTGCAGTTCTGTGGGTAAATGTCTCCTACTTGCTGGAGAGAGGATGCAGTTTTGGTGTGCGTTAGGAGAAAGAGACGGCAAATCCATTTTCCAGAACTCTGACAGGCAGGTATTGTGATATTGAGATGTGAGTGGATCTCAAGTGGGTGTTTAAACAGGCGATGAAAACAAGAGATGTCAGACACCACACAAGTTCTGTGCAAGGTACTCAAAAGGCAGATCATTAGATGATGGTGCATGCGGAAGGTGCAACCAAGGAATCAAAAAATGAGGAAAATATCAGTTAATAGAGAAGCAAGAAACACAAGTTTTCTCCACTGGAAAAAGGGAGGAGTATGAATAGAAAAATTATGAAAGCAACCCCAACAGACTGGAGAAAGAGGCAGCAGTCAAATAAAGAACACAGATGATCCATAGGATGGGTTATAGAAAAAAAAAAAGAGAAGCTGGAGGACTTTGTAGGCATTTTTGCTCACATTAAGGAAAGAAAGGTCTTTGTGACCTATGATTTGTATCAAGAGCAATTTAGAAGACTATGGTCAAAATCAGATTTAGACAAAAGAATGGGTCCTGGCAGCAGGCACGAGGGTGTTCAGTAGGGCTGGACAAGATCCTGATTAGAAAGAAAAACAATTGACTGGCTGTCCTTCATGGTGGGCCACATGGCAGTGCCATAGTCACATTAGAGGTGATCAGCAATGGTTCCCAAGTGAAAATGCAGAAATGAATGAAGTTACAGGAGTCCTTCAGTAGGAAAAGAGCAATGGCAGGACTCAAGAGGTAGGATAAGCTTGTGGGCCAGTGCTATGAACAAGGTTCTGGGAGGTATGAGCCCCCAAAAAGGGGTTCACAGGGTGAGGACTACTCTCAGGAATGAACTCCCCATGGATAACTCTTAGGATTGCAATTGCATGACTGATGTGAGCTTTAAATATGAAACAAAGGGGAGAGGGTTGGGATACTCAGTCTCCCTGCCTGATTCTAATGCAAGGCAAAAAAGGAAAATCAGATAGATGAGATTATTGCAATGGGTAATAGGACACGGAAGGGGAGAGGAATAGGCAGCAAGAGAATACGGGAATAATGCTGAAGAGAGGAATAAATGTTTGTGTGATACATTTAATGAAATTTGCTATTTAAAACTGGATTAAAACAAAAAAAAAAAATCAAGAAAATGCTCTGCATTAAGACCAGATACATATAGGAATGAGAATCTCTGGTGCAGAACAAAAGAAAAGGATATTACAACAACATAGAAACACATTGGAATAGTAATCTTGCCTCAAACACAGGCATTGAAAGATATGCATTATTTAAAAAAGAAGAAAAGGTAAAAGGCACTGAGGTAGCAATGCTCATTAACTGATGAAGTAGACTGAAAAGAAATAAGAATTGATTGCTTCAGTAAAACCCAGAAACAAGGTAAGTCAAAAATCACTTTTGGAAAGCCCGAAAAAGACAATCCATGGGAATTAAAATAGCATCTGCCACTAACTTTGATGGCTGGATTTTGCTGTGGCTGGAGATCAGCATCTTGCTCCCAGAAACTAAGGAAACACATCATTAGAAGCATTTCAAATTCACCATGCAGTAAGCAATGCTTCCAAATACAGAAGGACAAACTATCCTTGCATGAAAGAGACACATTTCTACAGCAAGTAGTCCCAGGCTCTAGAGCAACGACACATTAGATACAGTTCTGATAAGTACCAAAACACTTCAATATAGCTACTTGTAGCATAGAAGTTTGGTCGAAATGACCATGAGTTGATTCAATTCTAAGTAAGGAGAAGGACAAAAACAGGCCTAGACCCATGATCTATGATTTTGAACATAAAATATCCATCCAGACAAGAAAGTAAAATCTCTAGAATCTGGATGTAGCAAGGATTTGACCTCAAGAGTACAAAAAATTCCAATGAATTTGCACCCCCATCCCACCCTTGCTACACACAGCAAGGGGGAAAAATCATTGTGGAGTCGGACAAATACTCCCTCACAAAAAGGGATGAGAAAACCCACCAGAAGAAAGAGCCGATCAGCAAAGAAAAACTTATTTAACATCAAGAAGTGCAAGACAGAGCTATAGATGGGTAAGACTCTCTGTGGGAGATCCTGCCAAAGAAACACACAGCAAGTATGCATCAAAATGAATGAATGCATGGACAAACAAATACAAATATTGCCATTGGTGTGTTTTTCACTGGCCCTCTATTCCAGTGATCCCAGCGTAACTCAATTTTTACCAAGATCTGATCAGCAAAAAGCAACATATCCACTTCCAAGACAGACTGGAGCTTGCTTATGCTGGAAAGATCTGTGCAATCTATGAGCCTACCCTGTCCCATGTCACTGCAAATGAGTTAAGCACATCTGTTTTACTTTGCATGGCACTGCATGTGAGGAAGTGCTTAGTTCCACATCTCCAGTCTGGGCATTTACTTATCCAGCTGTGTCAACAGCACCATAAACCATCTGACCATACCAAACTAATTTTGACATAGGAACTGCATAAGCTTTTATACATATTCCATAGTGGCTATTAGATGGCCTTGGAGAGAGTAGACTTGGCAGAAATGGGTGAGGAGCAAAACACAAGTAAAGAAAGGTGAGGAAATGTATATACTGATTATCCCAGTAAAGGCATGTAGTGATAGGACAAAGGGAAATGGCTTTAAGCTGAAAGAGGGTAGGTTTAGATTAGATATTAGAAAGAAATTCTTTACTGTGAGGGTGGCAAGGCACTGGAATAGGTTGCTCAGAGAATCTGTGGATGTCTCTTTCCTGGAAATGTTCAAGGCCAGGTTGGATGGGGCTTTAAGCAACATAGTCTTAATGGGAAGTATCCCTTCCCACAGCAGGGAGGTTGAAACAAGAAGACCTTTAATGTCCCTTCCAACCCAAACAATTCTATGATGCTTAGGAAAAGTAAGAGCTTGAAGCTGGCCGTTGCAGAACAAATATCCTGCAAAGCAAGAGACAGCACAGATTTCCCACAACTCAATCCCAGTACTGTGCTGTGAGTGCAGACAGGAGGAATCACACACACTGAGAGTAAGCATTAGCCCCTGTAGTGTTTTGGGGCAGGGATGGTGTTTATACTGTGTTTGTACGGTGACTAAAGCAAGGAGGCATTGAGCTTTGACTCAGATTTCTGAATGCGACTGTAATAAGTGCAGAATTTTTTTTAAAGCACAGTTTTGGGGCTCAACTACTTTTTGCACCAAGCACAATGTGTAACAGCCACTACTTCTATCACTGTGGAAGGCAGGGTGCATTCAGGCTTCCTCCTGGGAATATGGAATCCATGGTGTCTTGGTTTGAAA
>VZRS01004170.1:0-10966 GCA_013398055.1 Ifrita kowaldi
GTCTGTGAGTGCAGGGTCTGTAGCACGGCTCCGCCGCCAGCAGAGCGCAGCAGCCGCTCGCATTCCCGGCGCTGCGGGGCCGGGAGGAGGGACCGGGCACCGCTCTGGGCACGGAACCTGCGCCTCGCCGGGGGCAGTGGGCAGGGAGCACCTTAAAGTCGTTTTGGATTCAATGCTGCCTCCACAAGCCCCTTGCTTGGTGCCTGGTGAGAGAAACTGGGTCAGGCTCCCCTTTTCCTCCACCACAGAATTCCAGAATGGTTTAGGTGGAAAGGAACCTTAAAGCTCAGCTTCTTCCATCCCCTGCCATGGGCTGGGACACCTTTCACTAGACCATGTTGCTCCAAGCCCTGTCCTGCCTGGCCTGGAACACTCTCTTCTGCCTTCCTTAGTTATGTGAACAGTATTAATCAGAGTCCTGTGAACCCAGCAGGTTCAGTGCAGTGTAACATCCTCTCCCCCTTCTTGGGAATTTATGTCTAAATGTGCATTTTGTTGCTGTTTCCCAGCTCGTTAACGTGGCCCTGGCAGGGTGCATCGCTGTGGAAGGCTCCACTCTGGCTTTTGAGGAATGTGACGTTAACAACTCGGTAAGGACAGCCTGCACACGCCCCGGGTGTGTCACACTGCTTGTGGCGCTTGGCGTGGAGCTCCTGTGCCTCCCCGTGGTGACCTGTCCCCTCTCTGGGAGCTAATGCAGCCCTTCCCATCTGGGGACATGGCCAGCTGATGCCTGGGAGCAGCAAGGGGCAGGAACTGCCTGTTGGCACAGCCTGTAGCCAAGCAGCAGTGTCAGAAACAGCAAATTCAGCTGGTATAGGAAGGTTTGATAAAGCTATGAGTTTGCACATGAAAACAGAGAAATATTTAAATACCAGCCTGTGATTTGTGTGCTGATGCTGAGCATCCATCTCTACCTTAGAGCCCTGAGAGGGGCTCTGAGAGGGCCAGAGAAGGACTTTGGACAAGGGCCTAGAGTGACAGGATGAGGGGCAATGGCTTCCCATGCCAGAGGGCGGGGATAGGTGGGGTACTGGGAAGGAATTCCTGGCTGTGAGGCTGGTGAAGCCCTGCCACAGGCTGCCCAGAGAAGCTGTGGCTGTCCCCAGCCAGCCCTGTGATGGAGCCTGATGGGGCCATGTCTCTTCCTGCCCTTTCCCCACAGAACCAGAAGTTCAACTACACCTGGCTGAGGCTGATCCAGCATGGAGAGCTGTGCCTCGCCCCGTCTGGCATCGTGGGAGCCGTGGGCCTGCGCCGCTGCCAGGGCAGGAGCCGCAGCCTGGCCTGGCTCCACAGGTCGCTGGCCACTGTCCAGCCGGGGCTGGTGAGTGATGCAGCCCCTGCTGTCCTGGGGTGGGTCAGTGTGCCGGGAGAGCACTGATGGGGGGACAGCCCGGCACGGGGGTACCCCAGCCTCTGCTGCCCACTTTGCCACAGCCACCTACCTGAGACACGGGTTGGTGCCCGGCCCCCCGACATGGCTTTTGCCCCTCTGCGGGGCCGTGTCAGTGCCAGTGAGGAGCACCCCGACACGGCCTGCCAGGCTGGGGACGCTGGGGGACACTGGGGGACACGCCGGGCACTGCCGCTGCTGCAGCAGCAGTCACAGAACATCCTGGGTTTAGACAGAAACCGTCGATAGCACTTACGGGGAGACGAGTCGGTATCGATCAGCTCGCAGCTCGCAGGGGTTTTTAAAGAAAGCAGTTATGGAAAGGAGAAGGATGGATACTCACATTAATTGCCTGCACTGCACCAAGAGTTACGGCTGCATCTCTGTCAGCCTGGTGTAAGCAGTTGTCCCAAATGCTCTGAAATGGCACAGTTTATTGTTGGGAAAGAAACACTCTTCACTTAAGAAAGAAAAAATGTAGTTGAATTACACACTCAATATATAGACAATTTCCTGTTCCCCTTTGGTTTTTTCAGCCTAAAGTGTTGAATGCCAGAATGCCACAGGGTCACCTTGGGTGTCTGGGGAAAACTACAGGAACATTTTTATCCACTTACTGAAAACTGTGAAATTGTCATTTCACTTTGTGAAAAATATGCAGAAATGCCCAGGGAGCTCTATGGGGCACGGGCGGGTCTTGTCTCCTGTTCCAGCCTGATTTCTCAGCTGAGGGTGAGATGGATCTGGTGGTGCTCTTTTACTGGTGCCAGCAACAGGCGTCTGAGTAGAGCTCAGTGGCTGCTGGCTGAAGGAGTTGCAGTGCTTTACCCTCTCCTGACATCAGCCACTGTGCTGTCTAATGATGTGAAGTGCAGCTCCTGTCTGCACAAAGATGCAGCTCCTGCCCAGACGCCCTCCACACGTCACAGCAGGAGTGTTTCACCTCGGTGTTCATGAGCTGGCCCTGAGAGTCGCTTCGGAGCGAGCAGTGACACGGAAATGTCCTTTGCCTGGGGCAGCCCCTGCAGCATCACCAGGCTGGCTGCAGGGGTTAGAGAGGTAAATCCAAGCAGATGTGAAAAGCAAAAGGATGGAGATCACTCAGACTCCTGGTTCTTTCACAGTGCAATGTGCTGCCCCAGCACCTGAGCTCCAGGGCTGGTACCCAACATCCTTTTCAGGGCAGTAGCAGTGCCGAGTTCATCAGCCAACAAACTAAAACACAGAAATCAGTCACCTGCTGTACATTCCCTAGGTAGCAAATCCCATCCGAGTGACTCCCTCCATGGTTACTGCCACGCAGACAGTGAGAGAGCTCATCTCTCTATTCCCAGTGAAGGAAAATCCAGGAAGCATAACAGGTGTGGTGTGATCCTGGCTCAGCAACAGGTGCAGGCTTGGATCCCACACCGAAGTCCCTGTAAGTCAGCAAAAATACCTCAGGTATAGGGACGAGCCAAAAAAGGGCACACTGTACAGAGTTGGGCTTTCTCAGAGGGAAAGTAGAGCTGCTGCTGCTGCTGCAGGAGCCCTCCAGCCTGAATGCCCCCTAAGCCTGAGCCCCCCCAAAGCCTGGGCCCCCCTAAGCCCTCCCTGTCTCCCCTGCAGACCGACCACATCATCTCGGAGCACCAGCACCTCCCGCAGCCGGCTTGCTTGGAAGTGGATCCCTCGTACAAAGCCCTCAGGGTGAAGGCCTGTGACTCCACAAACCCTTATCAGAAGTGGCAGTTTGGCACTTACCACGCGGACTGAGGGCAGCCCAGTTGCACCGGGACCGCTGAGGTGTCTCTGTGGGCTCGGCGAGGACATCGGTGTGACAGCAGCTACCAAACGGGAAGTGCATTTCCAAATGATAACTGAAATCCGTGATTTGATACCAGAGCGTTGGGGACCCGAATTCCAAGAGCAGCACGTCTGGTGTGACAGTGCCTGAACAGATTGGCCTCATTTTCCCTCGCTGGAGGAGACTTTGGGAAAAACTCATTTTCTGTATTATTAAATGGAAATATTTTTCGAAGTCCCCATCCTACTGTAAGCAAACATCCCTCAGCTCCCACCCACAGCAACATAAGCTACAGAAATACTTCCAAGGCTCTGTAAGTCTGTGAGGAGCAAATTGGGCTGCTTATTCCTCCACAGAAACTGGAAGTTTGTTGACCAATGCATCAAAAAAATCCATCGCCGTGTCCACACTGGATCTGGCCGCAGGATCCCTCCCTGTGGGACCTGTTGTGTGACAGATGAAGATCAGGATTCTGTGAGGAATCAAGTGCACACTGATAAAGCCCACATTTTATAGTGGGAGGTGGATGGGGGTCAGCCCCACCAGGGGCTGCAGAGGAGGCCTGGAGCAGTCCTTCCCTGTGCCAGGACAGCGAGGACACGCATGCCTCGCTTTGCGTGGTGGGGAGAGGAGCTGCTGGAGCAGGGAACCAGAGGTTTATCCTGCTTCTTGCCAGAGGCACGCTCCAGAGGCCAGCCTGGAAGCTCCTTATCCCAGGGCAGCCAGGTTGGCCCAGCCCGGGGCTGCCGGGACCCAGCCATGTCCCGGAGCCTCTGGGGCGTTTTGGGGGCTCTCCAGGAGCACTGCTGCTCCCCTCAGCCCAGGATGCATGGCACAGCCAGGCTCTGCACACCAGACTCCCTCTGGACTCACTGTCATGGGCAAGTGTTGTCCTTCCTGTGAAACTCCTCATCTCCAAAATCCATCACCAGTCACCGATGGGAGTGATTTGATGGGAGAATAAATTCTATGTGCCAGGGCTGTGAGATCCAGAGTATGTAACACCAGCCGGGGTTTCTACCATTTCTACCCAATTCCCATTGGGAATTCCTGCTGAGGGATGCTGTTCCCTGTCGCCCTGCAGGGTCGCAGTGGGAGGCAGCACTTCTCCTCCTGCCCCACTGCCCTGTGCTGAGATGAGGGGCTGCTCCAGCACAAGCCTTTGGGGTACCCGGGCTGAACATCACCCTCACTGCTCACAGCACCGGTGAGCACAGCCGAGCCCCCAGTCCTGCCTCACACCCCCCGACCTCTCCTTTGGGTTTGCAGAAGGCCCCAGCATAATGCTACCTCTGACGTGTTGGATCAGTGCTGACAGCATCTGACAGGCTCAGTCTGCCAAAATATTGACTGGCCCAAGAGATTTTCCCAGTTGACTCCTATTCCAACTGTCTTCCTGATTTTCTCTCCCTCCTTCAGCACAGCTAGCCCGCAGTCACCATCAGAAAAATGACACAGACGTTGTTTGGGCAGTCAGCTCGTATCAGGAGCATGAATTTCATCAAATTCTGTTTGCTGACATTCAATCACTTGTCACCGAGCAGGCACCAGGCGGTCATATGTCACGGTCACATCCCATCGCCAGCGCTGTCACTCGCGCGCCGCTGCCCTGCTTGTGTAAATGCTCACTTCCCTGTTGGATCTTTGCTCAAAGACTGGAGGGCGCCTGGGGGCCGCTGGCCGTGAGCTGGGGCCTTGCTGTTGCTCGGTACTGAGAACATTCCGATGGCACCAGTCAGCCCAGTCTTCCAGAAAGGAGAGCATTTTTCCGGCAGGCTCGGCAGCCGTGGCGCTGGGCGCCCGTGCCACTCCTCCCCACGCACACTCGGGCTGGGCATCACGCCGTGGGGCCGGGCGGCTTTGGGAGCAGCAGGGTCAGGCACCACGGGTGGAAAACCCATGCCTGGGATGCGGACAGGAGTCCCTGATGTCCCCGATGTTAAATTATTTAAAAAAAAAAAAGAGTAAATTGTAATAGATGAAGCTGCTTCCTCTGAGCACAGTGTGTTACATCTGACCAACCTGGACCCTCTCTAGGGGCTCCTACCGAGTTACTGCCAGGCTGAACCGTAAAGCATCACCCCAGGAAGAGCCTTCAAAGCGCCGATTCCCCTGATTTCTGGCCGTGCTGGCACCTCGTTCGGTGCAGGGAAGGGCAATCGCTGAGCTGGTTGCTGCAGCCGCAGCTACCGCGGATGTCGTGACACTGGCACCAGCTCTCTGCATAGGGCCGGCCATCGGCCCCCGCCCGGCACGGCAGGAACGGACAGAAAGGGTTTTCAGGCTGTGGTTGCCATGCCCTGGGCAGCATCTGCCTGGAAGTGCCTCTGCTGCAAGGACAAGTGCCCAGATCTCTGCGTGTCCCTTGCCCTCGCATGCCGTGAGGCGGCTCCCTGCCCGGCTCCTCCCCACGCGCGTCCGGCCCGCTGACCACGGTGATGGCCAGAGGCCCAGCACTCCGTCTCTGCCCGTCGTGAGCCCCTTGCTGTTCACACCACACCCGCCCGGAGGGTCAGGCAAGGAGGGAAAGGCTCTGGGGAAAGGCTCTCGGGACCCCCGGGCACCCCAGCGCTTCCATTTCTCAGCTCCCCGCGGAGGCAGGAGAGGGCGCTGCGGTTCTGGGCTGAGCAGGCGCTGCTGTGAGAGGGAGGTGAGAAGCGAGCCCAAGGTTCTTAAAAGCCCTGGGGAGCCTTTCCCACCGACAGCTCTGGGAATGGTCACACAGACTGATAGAATCAGAGTGGTTTGGGTTGGAAGAGACCTTAAAGCTCATCTTGTTGCACCCCCCCTGCCATGGGCAGGGACACCTTTCCCTATCCCAGGTTGCTCCCAGCCCTGTCCAGTGTGGCCCGGGCTGGAATCACCATAACCACGATGTCTTCAAGAGGGACATGTCAGCACCAGAGCAGCTGTCAGCGGGAACAGACCCACAGTATAAGTTGGTACAAGCGAAGCTCAGAACTTCCCCAGGCCAAGGAGCAAATAAACAAGTGTGAATGGCACAATGAGGGCTGTGTCTGCTGGCACAATGCAGAATTGCCCTGTATTATTTCCACGTTGCCAGTAAATAATTGCCTTTATGTAGAACAAGAAAAGTCAAAGCAATGTTCAGTGCTCCTGGAGATGTAAAAGTAATCCTTAAAAAGGCACTTATGGCTGCAGGAGGCCACTGTATAACTCCATCCTTACCTCCTCTCCCTTGCCAGCTGTTCTCAGCTTTCCCAGATGCTTTCTGGGGTGACAATTGCAAGGCTAAGTCCCAACTCTAGACAAATCTGACTGTACAACAGTTTTAAAAGATTGCCACCACTGCATGGTGGTTACACAAAGGTCTTTCAAAATGGAGAAAGGTAATGTCCAGGTGAGACAAAAACAATGGATAAAACTCACCTGGTTTTGGCAAAATAATCTTTAAAATTTTGTGTCTAAACTTAGCATGAAAATCGAGAAGACACCTAAGAGTCTGACCTGGTGGCATTGGGAGATTAGATGTTCCTGGTAGTGGCCAGGCTCACCACGTGCACACAGGCACAGGCATGGAGGTGCCCGGTGAGCTGCTGCCCTTGGGGCCAGCCCAGACCCCAGCTGTGCCTCTGGAGATGGCACTGGTCACCAGTACCACTGGCCCAAAGCCACCCCGGGCTGGCGGGGCAGACACCGTGGCCAGCCAGCACCAGCAGCACTGCCCACAGCCGCCCCTCGGCCTGCTGGGGTCCCCAGCACCGCCAGGGCTGGGGCTGCCAGCGAGGAGGGACAGCAGGGGAAGAGGAGCCCCGTGTGGGCTGGCTGCACCGCGGGTCACAGTCCCCTCACGCAGGGGGACAGCAGGGCCGCTGTGGGCAGGCAGGTGACACCACGTCCTGCTCCAGGGCCAGCAGGCAGTACCAGCCCCAGCTGGTGCTGTCACACCCCGAGTGAGGGCTGGCAGGGAGGGCACGGGGGCCTCGGTGCCACCTCGTCCCCTTTGGTTCCCAGCCAGCAGCGCCTGCCCACGGTGCCGAGGCGGCTCCATCCCCGCAGCACGACGTGGGCACGGACGGTGCTGGCAGAGGGCAGCAGCCGGGGCACAGCAGGCACCAGGACGGACAGACTGCAAAACAGAGTGGGGGGGTGCCAGCAGTCGTCCCTTTTTGTTCCCCTGCCCTGGCAGTGTCACGACTGCCACACTGCCAGCTCGTTACGGCGCGGCTGGTGGCTTGGGCCGTGTGTGTGTCGGCAGCCGGAGGAGCCCCAGCCAGCTCCAGACTTGCTGTGGTCTCAACACGCTTGTAAAGGTGGAGAGAAAATAAGAGGATAACCTGAAAATCAGATGGGTGTGTATTTAGCCAACTGATTATTTATTTTCCTGCGCTATGAACGCCTCTGCCCCTGTCAAAGCCAAGATGTTAAATTTTCACAGTGTATTATAAATCATATACAAAAAGGAGAAAAGCAGTGACCTTGTGTTGTGTGAAGAGATACGTCTTGGGGGAACAAAATAAAACCAAGCCCAGAGCAAAGGCTTGGTGCGTTAGGCACTTCCCCCTCAGTTCATAAGTGCATCATGGACTCAAACTCATCGATCCGCTGCTTGGTGTTTCCTTTGCGGATCCTCCGGTAGGAGATTGTATTGTATCTGGAATAGCTGTGTCTGGAGATGTCATTCTTTTTCCCCAGGCCGGGCTGCTCCCCCCGTTTCTCCAGCGGGGAGTTGCAGCCGGGGCTGGCCAGGGGCGGTGGTTGCTTGTCGCTGTCTCTCTGCTGCAGGCGGGACGCCTCGCTGTTCTCCTTCTTGATTTCAATCACCTGAACTTCATCCTCTTCCGTGTCCTCCTCGTCCTCGTCCTCTGCCTCCTCCTCCTCCTCCCCGGCCGCGTTCCCTCTGGGGTCAGCGCTGCCTGCCAGGGTCTCCGTGCCGGGAGGGGCCGCCGTGTCGGGGCCGGCGCTGCCCGCGGGCGGTCCCGCTGTGCCGCCGGGCCCTGGGGATGTCATTCTGCTCAGGGGCACCCGGCCGCTCCTGCCCCGGACCCCCGCCCCAGGGAGAGGCCGAGGGGAGCCGCGCACGGCCCGGCCGGACCCCAGCACCGGGGCGGCCTGGGGCACGCCAGGGAGACTCCCCGCACCCCCAAATTCACTGCCCGCCCTTTTTAATGCCTCCCTCTGTCGTATTCCCACTCCCGGGAAGGGAAGGGAAGGGAAGGGAAGGGAAGGGAAGGGAAGGGAGCTATTCTGCATGCAGTGCCCAGCTGTGCCCCACTGGGACGTGTCTCTCCCTCAGCACTGGCCACCCTGGCTGCCATGGCCATCTCCGATTTGCCCTGTTTGGCACGTCTCTGTGGTTAATGATGCTTTAGTGTCGCAACAAATGGTCTATTCAAGGTTTTGCCTGTGGGGTCCAGAGTATTAATTAGACTAAATTGGTTGGGTACTAAAAAGCTGCCTGCAATTTCGAGATAAAGTGCTGTGGTTGCAGGGCGGGTGCAGGGGGCCCATGAGAGATCCTTTAATAGGTTTTATTGTGTGCTCCTAAAGCAGCACAGCTGGAATATGGATGTCAGCTCTAAGTGGGAAAGCTCCACCACTATTCACCTCCTCACAGCCTAGGCAGTTGCTATGAAATATTAATTTGCCCATGACAAATGTTCGGATATTTTTCCTTTTGTTAATGGAAGCAGGTTTTGCTTGCAGGGCTCAGCCCATGACTCATTTAGAGCCCCCTTCAAAGCTCAGGGCAGAGCATCACCAGCAGCTCCGGGTCCAGCCACCCTTGTCCCACCACTGCCAGAGCCAAGGAGATGGGAGGAGCCTGTGGGTGGGAGATGAGGAAAGGAATAATGCCTAGAGCCCCCCTCGGAGAGACGTGGCTGTTCTCCTCTAGTAACACTCCAATAAATATAATACAAAATAAGGAGTTAGTCCTTTAGTAACTCTCCATAAGATACTCCTCCTTTTGGAGAAGTGGCTGCAGTTTGCATAGTGAATGAAATACGTTCATTTATGCATACACTCAGTATGTTTTTAGCTCCTGGCTAGGATGGGCAGTGACCACCCTGCAGCCCCATTCACCCACAGGAGGTGGCTGAGGGTCCAGCCTTGGCTCCTGCTCATTTCCACCGTTTTCACCCCAAAATGAGCAGAGCAAGACCCAGGAGCAGGTGTTTAGGAGAGCAATTTTTTGTGGATAGTTGGTCATTGGGGGATTCAACACTTGGTGAATCAGGCAGGAAAATAATTTGGGTTTTGTGACCACCAGCAGCCTCCCAAGGTTCTCCTCTGAGCATGGAGCAGAAGACAGAGTATCTCCCAACCTCGTGAGGCTGTTGGGGACCTCCTGGCTGAAGACCCCACAATGCTTGAATACCCCATGGTCAAGGGGATACGTAAAACCTCTGGAGGGAAGATACCAGCCGTGGTTTCTAAGGTGCAGCAACTCACAGAGGAGAAATGAGTCACTGCTCTCTGCAACAGAAGGGTCTGACCCAATTTAAAAAATAATAACCACCTGCATCCATTGTCTCTTTGCTACGCATCAGGGAAACCCCACGTCAGATGGCGTTTTGCATTACCTTCCCCTGATCCCTGGCCACTGGTCCCTGTGTCCTGGATATCCGCTGGTCCCTGCTGTAGCGTCCCATCGTTCTCCTCTCGCTTTTCTTTGGGAAACACAAAGCACAAGACATGGGCTGATGGAGCAATTAGTGATGACAATCGGGTTTTAATGGCTGCAGATTGGCAGATTTTCGGAGCAGATTTAGAATTGCTCATTTCTTTAGTTATGAACTTTTCATTGCATCCCTCAAATGTGACCCAGACTCTGAATCACTCCAACTCACTGTTACAGCTACCACAGAGTAGGAATTTTGACTAACATCCCATTATTCATCAGGCTACAGATAAAACAGAACTTTTCTCTCCCAACACTTAGAGACAGGCAGCCCCGTACAATACCTTGGCATCGCTTCTCTCCAGCAAAATTCCCAGGAGTGATGTCCTCTGCCAATGAGTTTCTATTTTCCTCCAGATTTTCCTTTTCAGGTGAAGTGTCAGGGCTCGTTTCTGCATTTGCGTACAGGACTGTCCCAACAGATTTTGCAATTTCATCGATGCCGCCGATGACCTGGAGCGGGCCGTCCTCCGGGGGAGCGCTCCCGTTGCACGCCGGCATGGTGGGTGCTGCAGGGATTTCTTCTGTCATGCTGAGGGCCGGGCCGGGCCGGGCCGTGCCGTGCCCTCCGACTGGGGCCCTGCTCCTCGGGGACCCCGCTCCTGCCCCGGGGTGGGGAGCTCCTCCTCACCCCTTCGCCCCGGGGTCTGGTCCCCTGCCTGAGTGGTCCTGGCGCGTCTCTGTGCCGAGCCCGCGGCCGCACCATCCGCTGTGCCCGGGGCTTGCCAGCCCAATCAGCACCTCCCTTGTCGCTGAGGCTCTGCCCGTTGCATAATTAAATGCACCATTATAATTTACATAAACAAACAATCTGAAGCAAGGAAGCTTTTGTGCTGGCCTGGAGAGCGGGGCTGTGGGCATGTCAGCCCCGCGGGAATAAACAGGAGTTTGTGCTCTGGGCACAATGGCTCTTTGTGTCCCCGCTGGTCACAGGGACGGCCATTGTTCTGACCCCTAATCCCCGGAGGGTGACCACAGTCCCCAGCGCCTGCCACCTAACCCGCTTAACATTCCCCATCGGGTTTGAGCTGGGAACCCTGCCGAGGATGGACCTCGCCGTGGGTGGACCCTGCCGTGGATGGACCTCACCGTGGATGGACCTTACCAAGGATGGGCCCCGCTGTGGATGGACCTCGCTGTG
>VZRS01004188.1:0-49868 GCA_013398055.1 Ifrita kowaldi
GCCGCCGCCGCCGCTCTGCGCCCCCGGGCCGCCCGCCCTGTCCGCGGCCGCCATGGGCTCCCTGCTCAGCCGGCGCATCGCGGGCGTGGAGGACATCGACATCCAGGCCAACTCGGCCTACCGCTACCCGCCCAAGTCCGGTGAGGGCCGCGGGGACGGGGGAGGGGGACAGGCCGTGCCGGGCCCGGTGCCCCTCGGGCCGAGCGGGGAGGCCGGGGAAGGGGCTGCGGGAGTGCCTGTCACCGGCCTGGGCTGGCTCCGGCTCCGGCCCTGCCCGCGGCCCAGCCCGCCCGCGCTGGCGGAGAGGCCGTGGATGGATGGATGTCCGTGGGCACAGCGGTGGCACCGGGCCGGGTCTGCCCGGGCTTCAGGCGTGAGGGTGTCTCCGTGCCCTGGATGCAGGTTCAGCTATCCCGCTGTCCGTGCCCGCCTGGCGCCGTCACCGCCCGTGGTCCCGGGGGTCACTGAGGGTACACAAGGACCGCTCCCCACGATGGAAATGTGGCCTCAGCAAATTGTTGGTCACTGGCGAGTGCGGCGGCTGCTGCTGGTAGAGGGGAAGCGACGGCGGAGTTCGGTGGGGACACGGAACAGAATTGGGTCTGATTGAGTATAGGATGGTAAAATACCCGCATGACAACCCTCTTTAACTCCTTAAAATGGCAGTGGTTCTCACCTAGGAGCTGTTGGGCTGACACAGCCTACTGGGTGTCTGTTTTCCAAAGGGAATTGTTCTGAAGGCTTGGAGAGTAGTCGGTGCCACTTGCGTGCAGCTGGGATGAGCCCATGACTCACCTTGTTCTGGGCCGGCTTTTGAGTTTGGCCAGGTTTAACTTGTTTAAAGAGTTTTACGTATTCTTCTCAGAAAACAAGTGGTCAGGGAAATTCAGGTACTTTTTTTCCACCTGCATTATCTGTTTGCTTACAATTTTTTCTAGGTTTCGGTTCTGTCAGGGCTTTTCCAGACAGGCTGAAGAATTTGCAGAGCAGCAGTTTGGGTCCCTTCACTCTTAGATACAAAGACTTTCCATTCAGAGATTCAAGTCCTGTGTGTGTCCATGACCTGCTGGCTGTGACATCCTCGGGGCTGTGTGATGGAGGGGGCCAGGACCCCTGTTCAGTTTGGAGGGGTGCAGGATCATCTCAAATGGAGTCCTATTATCATTACACCTTGCCTTGTTGCAGGTTGGCCTTCAGCAGGAATGGCAGCGTGGAGGAAGTGGAAGGGGGGAACCTGCCCAGAAAAGTCCAACAGCTGTGTTGGCTCTCTTAGAAAATATAACCTGCTTTTTTTAGGGGGTGGGGAACTAGTTTTTTGGGCAGCTGGGAAAGGCAAGTGTCACAGCTTGGCTGCAGCAGGATCTGCGTGTGATAGCATTTTAGATAAGGAGTGGATTAATTATAACCACCATATGCAATGGACATGAAACTTCTTTCAGAGCATCATCCTGTTGTTCCTGTGCTGTTGAACTGGAAGTTAATGGTGTGTTGGGTTTTGGGCTTGTCAAGGTATCAAGCTTGTACCCCTATCACACACCTGAGGTTGGGTTTGTGTGTTACCATGCTCCCTGCAAGGGGATCTGTTGACCATAATGCTACCAAAGTGTTCCGTGTGTGATACCTCCCTTGTAAAACTGAACAGCCAATGCTTTCAAGCAGCTGGTTAAATAAAAATATTGGTATTTCTTACAAAGGCTCTGGATGCCATTAGAGGGTTGTTAATTAATTCTCTGTGGCATTTTCTTGTGCTCTTTCTGAAAGCTGGCATTAAGCCAGGGCTTTCTCTTTGCCTTCTTTGGGTTTATCTAATAAGGATCCTCTTGACTTTGGGGAGAGAGAAGAGCTGTTGAAGCTCTAGGCAGAAGAAGAGGTGGTGGTTCAAAACCCAGAACAGTGAGGGCTGTTAGGATGGCAGCTCCCCTCTCCCCTTCAGGTGGAGCGTGTTCAGAGGGACAAAGGTGTCCTTTGAGATCCTGCCATCTTCAGAGTGATTGTCTTGGAGATGGAACAGTTGGTACCAAACCTGACAGTGAAGATGACTGGAAGTGAGTTGAGTACAGTTTTGATTTCAGGAAGCAAGCTGGAAGTAGTACAAAATGTTCTTGGGCCAAATGATTGCTAATTATTCCTAACTTAACACTGCTGCTGTGAGCCCTGACTGGAAGAAGCCGGTTTTCCATGGGCTGTGTTGGGTGTGTGCATGTGTGTGCTGGAGAATGAGCCTGACACGCACTCCTGGCTCCGAGATTACCCCTGAAAGACTGGAATGAGTGGTGAGAGAGCATTACCTGAGGCCACTCATCCTGTGTGCAGCACCGAGGGCTGTCCTTCACTTTTCCATTCTGTCCCTCTTTGTCTCTGGTTTCGGCAGATCTTGACTTACTACAAATGTCTGGTCAGCTGCTGTCCATGGTTGGCATCAGTTTGAAGGATGAGGGTTTGCGTTCTGGAGCAAATAGCCCCTCACAAGAACACACTGTGCAAGGAAATAAACCCTAAATACAGGTATTCTGGCTGTAATTTCAGCTGCATATCAACCTGCCCGTGGAGAAGGACACGGTGACTGTGCCAGGTCGTTCCAAGTGACGGTGCCTTGTTGAGTCACAGCTGGCTGCAAAGGCAGAGGTGAATATTCACTTCTCCTTTATTGGCTTTTGATGTGGTTATTGCTGGGTCAGTCACGTGCTCTGGGGAGGATGGAGCAGATTGCTGTGGAATCCACCTTGGTCTGCATGAGCCAGTCCTCGGTGAAGCAGCTTGTTTAACAGCTTTGTTGGAAACTGTGTGCAGTTTTGTAGTCAGAAATCCTGTGAAAATGCCGTGCTTATTCCTCCAAGGCTCTGGGTGGATATCACTGACATTTTTCCTCCTGCATCTGGATGACTGAGGCTGCTGTAAGGTGATACCCAGTTCCCTTCTCTGACCCCTCTTTGCTGGTACCTTTTAACCAAAATTTCTTGCTTTATGGAGCCTGTGCTGCCATTGTGCCTGCCTGACCGGCTGGGAGGAAGGCCTAGTTTGTACAGAAGAGTAAGTGCCTCTGTGAAACAAGCTAAAAATGGGTAGTTTTTTCCCATTTAGTGGGGAACAGTCGTGATCTCTGTGGTGCTTCAGTGCTTGGAACTGTGAAAGGATCTCCCGTGCCCCTGTTGCTTTAGAACCAGTGAGCAATGCACCAGTGCTTCCCACAGCTCTGCTCCCGTTCCAGTGAGCTCCTCTGCAGCATGGAGCACGTGCCCTTGGGATGGCTCTTCTCCTCTGGAGCAGGCTCTTGGAAGAGAATTCCCTGGAGATTCCTGGGAGGAGAAAAAGGAAGCAGAGTGCTCCTCTCTGAAGGTGAACTGCTTTGTTGTTTGGGAATGAGGCTTTAATCAAAGAAAGTGCGGTTTTGAATCGGAGAAGAGTATCCAGAGTCACACCCAGTGCACTGTGTTGCCGTGTACCATGGCAGTGTCACTGTCCCTGTGTTTCACACACTGCTGTTGGTTCAGGCTATGCCTGGGACTGTGCTGTCAGTCTGCCATGGTGGTGACTGTCTGGCTGAGTAATTAAAGAGAACTCAATTTCTATCACTTCACTGTTAATTGTATTAATGGCGAGAAGCCTAAATGGACACCTAATTGCTTTCT
Source organism: Ifrita kowaldi (assembly GCA_013398055.1). Taxonomy (NCBI): domain Eukaryota; kingdom Metazoa; phylum Chordata; class Aves; order Passeriformes; family Cinclosomatidae; genus Ifrita; species Ifrita kowaldi. The sequence continues at coordinate 3,630 of VZRS01004188.1, forward strand.
GTTAATGAACGTTGTACGACACAGCCCATGTTTTGATGGGATTACAGTTGTGCTCCTGGCTCTTGTGGGATGTGTCCCTTCCCAGCATGTCTCTTGTACATCACATCCACGTGTTGCATGGATATGGGATTAGAATGCTGGCTTAGGGAGAGGTAATTATGGCTGGAGCAGTCTGGTGCTTAATGCTGGTGCAATTATAATAATAAACCCCCATCACTATGTTGTACTAAATACACAGTATTTTGGTGTCATTTGATGCCTTGGAGGAGCCTTGGGTTCCAGTTTGGTTTTGCATGGGACAAACTAATGAGTCAGACTTGGCTGTTCTGGGTTTCCCAGTGGTCAGAGTTTTTCCAGACACTGTAAAGTTTTCCACCACAACAATTTCTCTTACAGCCACAGCTTGGGCTTCATCTGCCTCAACAGTGTCACTTGGTTGTGTTCTCTTTTATCTGATGCTCCTCTGTGCTTTGTGCTGATTTACTCTGGGAAAGTAAAGCCACAGTTTTTCTTTGCTCTGGCATTTCTACCCTATCCCATCCTTTTTTATTTATGTGTGATTCTTTCCTGGTCAGTGTGTCACTGCACTTTCCTGGAGGATTTCTGTTTGTAGCAGTTCTGGGGAGGATTAATCCAAGGATTTTTTGCTTTTCTTTTTTTGCTGCCTAAGAGGGTGGCACTTAGCATCCTCCTTGTGCCCTTAACTACAGAGCTCTCTGTAAAGCTGGCCTTGGAACACCTGCTTGAGGTGGTTTTATAGTCTGGAGGGACATACGGGAACAGGGTTCAAGAGGCATGATAGCCTGGCTAAAGTCCTAAAGCTGTCTTTGTAATGGATTTGGAAATGGAACGTAGGATTCTACTGCATAGAAAATATATTTACTCCTGTTAGAGACACTGAAAATCCTAAATGTCACAGTGACTGGAAAAGAGGATGCCTCACATTTTCCATCTGGAAGTTTCCTTTTCGTTTTAGTCCCTGGTGTGATATTTAAGAAATGCATTCTTAAAATGTTTTGCCTCCATCTTGGGCAAACTCTGAGGTGGTTGGGGTAGTGGTTGAGAGGATTAATATATAACTTTGGTCTTACCTTGAGAGCTCTGAACTTGGGGTGTCATTGTAGCAAGTAGTTTCTGAAAGCTTGCAACAGAATATCTTTTTTTAGCTGCTGAAAACTGTGTTATAAATTGGTGGAGACAGTTTGCTGCCGTTCTGGTTTGTTTGTCTGTTGAGACCTCGTGTGTGTGGCAGCTTTTCTGTGTGCAGCAGCAGTGGCAGAGCCTCGGGGGTTGTTCTGCTCACCAGTGTGTTCCCCTCTGAGCACCTCAGAGTGATTTTCCCTGTGCTCCTTGTGCCTGGCACTGTGTTTCTTGTTTGCTTGTGAAGAAAGTGCCTCAGGGGAAAAAAAAAACCCTCTCCTTCACACTGCAGGAGGTGACTTAGCAGGAAGATGAAGAGAGTTCAGTTTGAATGTGGAACTGAAGCAGTGATTCCAGCCACTGTGTGTATTTGTGAGAAATCCAAACAATTCGGTAGAGATCCCAAAAATAGTTCTTAGTGGAGCAGTGAAAGTGTGGCAGGTGCCTTGAATGTGCTGGTTTCGTGTCTGGGTGTTGTTCCAGTTGAACAAGAGAGATCTTTTCATCCCTGGAGATGCTCTCAAACCATGTCCTGGGCTGATCCTGCAGTGTGGGCAGCAGGAGAAGGGGGGATTCTGCCCCTCACCCCTATCAGGTGAGACCCCACCTGCAGAGCTGCCCCAGCCCTGGGGCCCAGCACAGGAAGGACCTGGAGCTGCTGGAGAGAGTCCAGAGGAGGCTCCAGGATGTTCAGAGGGATGGAGCAGCTCTGCTGTGAGGAACAGCTGGGGGAGTTGGGATTGTTCAGCCTGGAGAAGAGAAGCTTTGGGGTGACATAATTGTGACCTTTCAGTATCTGGAGGGAATTTAGAGGAAAGATGGGGCAAGACAATTTACAAGGGCCTGGAGTGACAAGACAAGGGGGAATGGCTTCAAACTGACAGAGAGTAGGGTTAGATTGGATATTAGGAAGAAATCCTTCCCTGTGAGGGTAGAGAAGCCCTGGCACAGGGTGCCCAGAGCCACTGTGGCTGCCCCATCCCTGGAAGTGTCCAAGGCCAGGTTGGACGGGGCTTGGAGCAATCTGGTGTCATGGAACGTGTCCATGGCAGGGAGCTGGAACTATGTGATCTTTAAGGTCCTTTCCAACCCAGGCCATTCTATGATTTAATAATTCTGTCTCACTCACTGGATAAGAGGAGTTCAACTGTGATCCCAGATAACCAGCTGCTGTGGTACTGAGACATCCTGCACAAGCATTATCTTCCCAGTTGATCAAATAAAATGTTCCAAAACATAATCCTACTTGACCCACATAAAATGTGAAATCTATTCCTAAACTCCAGTGTTCACCATGGTTTTCTGAAGCTCAGTGCAAGCACAAACCACTGTGGTGTATCTCAGGCAGAGAGGCAGTGTCAGGCTGGCTGTGCTTGGAGATTATATACAGATTAATTTTTTAATGTGTTGCTTCTGGGAGGAGTGGGAACAGGTTCCCTGTCATTTGGAGCACCTATATTTGTGTCCAGGAAATGTCTGGATGTGACACTCAGTGCTCTGGTCTGGTTGACAAGGTGGTGATCGGTCACAGATTGGACTTGATAATCTTGGAGGGTTTTTTCAACTTAAATGATTCTGTAATTTTGTTACTCTGATTCTGTAGGACAGATTCTAAGTAGATGCTGGACCTGTGCTGAAGGTGATTGTTGTATCTGGAAAGAAGGACGTGTTTCAGTACTACAAACATCTGGGTGCTTGTAAGCTGAGCTCAGCAATAGCTGAGCCCTACCGTCATCATTAAGGCACTGCCATCTGTGCAGAGTGAAAAGAGCCTTTCTTGAAGCATAAAGAGCCTTAATGGAAAAAACAGGGCCATTCATGAAAACCCTTCCATTTCAGAGTAAATCCTGCTTGCTTCTAGCTAGAGGGACTGCAAATCCCTCCAGAATGCCTCCATAGCCATTCAGATGATTAGTTACTGCTTCTGGAATGACTCATTTTAACAGAAATTTATGCTATCTATGCATTGCACCCAGGGAAGGTACATTTGGCTCAGTCCTCTCATCCCCCACTCTGAAACTTGAAGGGGAGTGGCTTGGATGGAGCCTTTTACTTTAGTTTTCTCTTAATACTTATTTCTCTGAAATTTTAACTCTGTGAAGTTCATATTTGAGAGTGTTTTCCTGAAACCTTTCTAGGAGGGAGCTACATTTGTGGTGCTCTCAGACACCTCAATTAATTCTGCTCATTTTGCAGTCAATCCCATGCTCCAGAATCCCAGTGACTTTGCCCATGCTTTGTGTCCTGAAATTTGCACTGTAGTGCATCACCTTGAAGATGAACGAAACAATTCGTGGTGAAACTTTCAGAGCTGAAGTTCACTTTAGTCAGTCCCTGTTTTCTCTCCCAGACATCCATGTTTCTGCATTTAGAGCTGTCAGTGTTATTAATTAAATCAGCATCAAGGTGTACAGTCTCCAGCACTCCCAGTAAAGGTTTGGTGTGGTTCTTGTGTGGGATATGGGAGTGAAAGAGGGGATGAAAGGCAGACTTTGCCTAACAGGAGGCCCACTGGCTGGGCTGAACTTTGCAGTGGGAGGAAGCCCCATCCTTCTCTGAGCAGGCCTATGGTGTTTGTGGGACTGGGCTTCACGCTGGGAAATGGAGAAAACAGGAAAAATTCACCAGAATGGAGCAACACTGGAAAGAGCTGACTTTTCCTGCTCCCTCTCCCTTCTCTAGAAAACAAGTTGAAATGGAATTATCTCCACTGTAATGATTTATTCGAGGTTTTGTTTCATTTTGGTTTTTTTCTCTTTCTTCTCCTACTGTTGGCAGTGGCCCTCAGTACTACATGGAAGGGGTGAATAAGCAAGTATTTTCTGTGTCTTGTGGATCTTTTATACTTGTGGATTTAAAACTGCACAGACTTCTCTGGGAAGCACTCATTTAGAGGTTTTTTTTTCATTCCCTTGTGTTTTTTGTTTCTAGGAAACTACTTTGCAAGTCACTTCTTTATGGGAGGCGAGAAGTTTGACACCCCTCACCCCGAGGGTTACCTTTTTGGTGAGAACATGGACTTAAACTTCCTTGGGAATAGACCAGTTCAGGCAAGTTCCTACATTCTGTCTGTTTTACTCTTTTTTGTTTCCTGCCTGTTTTGGAAGATCATGTGTGGGGTTTATGGAGGAGGATGGCACAGACCTAAGAGGTCCTCACTGCTTTCTTGGGGAATGTCATTCCAGTCTGTTCAGATGCAAACTGAGTTTTCCAGAGAAGCTGAATTCACCTTTGAGGCTTACTTTCACTCAGGACAGAAGGAATTTGTGGTGGGGGAAGAACGACAGGGACTCAGGAGCACAGAATTTGGGACTAATGTTGCTTGCTTGCCTGAGCAAGTGTAAAACATGCTGCAGAGAAGGCTGGGAAGCAGAGCCTGAACTTCCCAAGGCTGCTGGGCATGTTGGATGGCTTCCAGCCAGTGTTCAACACATGCTGTTTTCTGTGTAAATGAGTGGCCTGACCGGGTGTAGGGCAGTGTTAAGACAGACCTTCATATTTTGTGGGATTTATACCTAGGTGGGCTGCTCAGAAAGTCCCTCCTCTCTTTTAGTTTTCCTAACTGGAACATAAAGGTATTTTTGGGCCCACAGGTGTCTATGAGACTGTGAAAAGCTGCTTGCTCAAGTGATTGGCTTGTTCTTGTAAAGGGAATAATGCTGTTGTGAGGGAAAGACAGGAATTTTGTGCAAGTGTTATGTTTTGGATTTCTCTTGCATCTCAGAACTGCTTAAAAAGAACCAAAAGGTAACAGAGTAGGAGCCATTTGGAGATGTTTTCTGAGTGCTGGAGAGGAAAGGGAAGAGCTACTTGTTTTGTCCACTATTTTCCTAGTTGTTTCGGCAGCTTCCAAACATCAAAATGAAAAGTTGAAGTCGTAGTTCTCCTCATCAGAAAAGCTGTGACCATTAATTAATTAATTCATGTTTGTAATGCTCAGTGGCAGTTTGGGATCACACTGGTTTTACAGGTGGGGGAAACTGAGGCAAGTTTGAATTGGAACAGTGACAAGCACGTTCTGCTTTCTGAGTTTGCCCTCAGGCTGTGCCATTGGTCATTTTAGAGCCACACTCAGTTCACAGGACTCTGCAGGGTAGGACGAGGAGGAATCTGGAAAGTCCTTGTTGAAGCAGAAAGCACAATTGGGCAACAGAATTAGGAAGAAGGGATTTGAGCTGGAAATCTGTGCTTGTATCAGTGCTGGGCAGGCCTGGGGGTGCTCAGCACATCCCCTGTACCATATCTGAACTCAGGGCCCTCCCTGTAGGGGCTAACCTGGCAGAGTTAAATTACCTGCATGTCTCAGCCTGGGTTTCCTTGCTGACATCCCAGCACTGGGTTTCATCATTTCTCCGGAGGGGAGAGGGTGAGATGCCATTAACACCGTGGGACATTTGCCAAGTAGGTTTAAAAGAAGGAGGCTGTTGTGGAATATAGTTTGCCTATGTAAAGTTAAAGCCCTTTGGCAGCTCTGATTAATCTTCAAGGAAAAAAAAAAAACACTCAAACACAGAGCAGCAACACTGTTTTCTGGACACGGGCCCAGTTCTTGCTTTGGAGTAACTGAGGCCTTGCCTCATTTCTAAGGAAACGTGTGTTGGTGGTCCCTGGTGCCCAGCAGGCAGGTCTGCAGCTGTACAGGTTGTGATCACCACAATAAGCAGCTTCCTTTGCATTTCTCACTGCAGATCCTGTGCCCACTAAGGAGAATTACAGTCTGAAGCATTATTGTCCCTGTTTAAAGGACAATCTGTGAAAGTTTCTTGACTGTAGAACAGAATGAGGCCCCCTATCCCTGTCTCTTTTCTTTTCCAGAACATTTGCCCCATTGTTTCAGAATAAAAAGAGTTTCCCCCAGTAATCCAGGGTTTCAGCATGCTGATTAGCAGTCAGATCACTGCTTGCATGCTGTAATACACATGAAAGAGCTGCATTTCTTCTGCTCAAGCTGGAGGTGGTTTCTTGAGTGGAAATAAAAGCTTGGGAGAGCAAGGCTTTCCTGACTGAGAATTCAGGGTGGAGAGAAAGACCTTGTGAAAATGCCCTTTCTTAAAGTGTGTATTTCCAGTATGAGCTGTTGCTGGATTTTCACCCTGAAACATGCTTGATTTATCTGTAAATAAAATTTGCTATTGCTGTTCCTTGTGGCTGCTGTACTGAGTACCCTGAAAGCTACATGCTTCTTGATTTGGGTAAATTGTATGTTAGGTAACATGCTGCTACCTTTCATAGTGTAATAACAGGAGCATTATTTGCCTTTTTGTTCCAGTTTCCCTATATAACTCCAGCTCCACATGAGCCAGTGAAGACACTGAGGAGTTTGGTGAACATCCGCAAAGACTCTCTCCGACTTGTGAGGTACTGCCATTACCTGAACCTCTCATTTTACTCAACCCAGTGATCTGTCAGCCAGAGCCAAACTGTATTGGTAAGGTTTTGGAGAATGGCTGATATCGAGATCCTTGTTGCTAGATATATCCAGAGGTTTCTGTGTTCCCCTGTGAGCTTTCAAGTGGTTTATATACTCCTTATCCAAACAATCTGTGTTTCCAAGCAGGACCAGTGATGTGTCTGTTTCTGCAGGACAGACTGGAGTGGTAAACAAAGCCATGAAATCATTAGCACGAGCGGAAGATATTAGTCAGGTCAATAAACTTTACAGACAGATTCCTTCCTGCATTCCTGTGCAAGGAGAAGCCAGAAAGGAGCTGATTCTGGTGCGAGTCACGGGCCAGGAAGACTGATGGGTCTTGAGTGAAACTTCCTCAGGTTTCTCCTGCTGCCAAGATAAAGTTTGGTCCTAGTGTTAAGCATTTGTTTCGATGGTTTGTGTCCCATGTGTGGGGGAAGGACAATTATGGAGATGTTACCTTTCACTGCTCCACGCTGAGATCTGAACCAGCAGAGCTGGATTAAAGCACTGGCTCACACTCAGACCTGCAGCTGTCCCCTTTCCAACAGATGGCTGAGGTACAGGGCCCAGCATTCAGTGCTTTGTTTGGGTCTGAGCACTGGGCAGATGTCCAGGCAGAGCATTTCCCAATGATCCTGGCTGGAGTCGCTCTGGATTCTGCGTCTCGGGGCTGGAGCGCTGGCAGGGGTCCAGCTGCAGCTCCCAGCCAAGGTGGCTCTGAGAGTGTGGTGTAACGTGAGCACTTTGAGTCATAACCAAAACCCCTCAGTGTGTTTTTATGTGAAAACAGACGAGGGTTTTTTTTGGTTTTTTTGTTTCGTTGTGTTTTTTTAAATGAGCAAAACCTGTGGTTTCAAAGCTGATTGAATTCCAAATAAGTGACCATTGTTAAACTGCTCTGAAAGCTCTTTGGTTTTTCAGCTTAAGGGTGAAGTACTTTAGGAAAAAAGAGAAGGAGCATAAGCCTAGTGGGAAGTGGCTTTTTCCCTGGGAGAGGCCTGGCTGTGAATGGAGCAGTTGGTGTGGTTTAGTAGATACAGTTCTGTCCTTCTGTTTTTTGTGGCTGCACATCCCATTTCCCCAAGCAGAGTTGCAGCTCTGGACTATTTGGAATGTAGTCTCCATGCACCTTGTCAGTGCCTAGGTTTGCATCCATCTATTTCCTGGTACTATCAGTTCTTTTTCTGCCTCATGAGCTCTCACTCATGTGCTCAGCGCTGCTGTGTCAGCGCTGACGACAACGCTGCCAACATGACTCTATTTAATTTTGCACTGATGTAGACCCAAAATGAGTTTTTAATTGGCAGTCCCCAAGGGTACATTCTGTCTTGTGCTTTTCTACTCTTCTGGCCTAAAGGCTTTGCCTTCCTCCCTCTGTGCACATAAAGGACACTTTGTGCCCTCTCCAGCCTGGCTTATTCACAACCAGTGGTTGAGGTTTGCACATTCTTTCCGGAACTAGTTAATTTACCACCTCCTCCACCAACTACAGTGATACTGAGCCAAGTGTCCAGGTGTAAAGTTCTAAGTGTATGTTTTGATGAATGTCCCCACAAGCCTTTTGTTTTTCATAGAATCACAGACTGGTTCCCCCCACTGCCATGGGCAGGGACACCTTCCACTATCCCAGGGTACTCCAAGCCCTGTCCAGCCTGGCCTTGGACACTTCCAGGGATCCAGGGGCAGCCACAGCTTCTCTGGGCATCCTGTGCCAGGGCCTCCCCACCCTCGCAGGGAAGAATTTCTTCCTAATGTCTAATCTAACCCTGCCCTCTGGCAGTGGGAAGCCATTCCCTGTGTCCTGTCCCTCCATCCCTTGTCCCAAGTCCCTCTGCAGCTCTCCTGGAGCCCCTTTAGGCACCGGAAGGGCTCCAAGTTCTCCCTGGAGCCTTCTCATCTCCAGGTTGAACAACACCAACTCTCTCAGCTTATCCTCACAGGAGAGGTGCCATGGAGAAATATGGGGAAATGTCCACTCTGGCCTTCCTGCCCAGCTCTGACCAGACAAAATTCTGTGTTTTGCCAGATTTTGAATTTTTACAGGATAAGTAATAAACCTGTGGATATTGGTGTTGAAGTTGAGTCTTCAGTGTCACGTGTGAGTGTTTGATTTCTGGCAGGAGGAGACTGTCAACCTCAGAGGAGGGTAGCAGAAATTTTGCTGTTAACCACTAACAGGGAAAGACTTCCTTCTATCTGTCTTGTGTCCCACATTTGGCCTTGGATTGGAAGCTTTATTTCGGAGCTGCAGTACCTGGTGTGCTGGTACTGGCTGTTCCCTCTTATCCTGAAAGCACTTCCAGCTGCAGGAGGAAGACCAGCTCAGGAGATGATGTCTGTTGTTGCACCCTGGGACAGCTTCTCTGCTTCAGCTTCTGGGCTTTGGAGAGCATCATGGAACAAAAGCATTGAGGGAATCAGCAACTGCAGTGGTTTGGGAATGTGTCTGAAGCATCAGGAGTAGTGATACCACTGAGTGTTTTGGATAAGGACCTGAGTGGGGGCTGGGGGGGACGTGTGTGTTGCAGGGAGTGAGAGAAAGGAAATTCATTCTCTTCCCTCTCCAGCACAGGGGGGTGACCTTGGTCCTTGGAGCTGTTCATCATCCTGTGGCAGAGGTGGTGAGGGCCTGGGACTGCCTGCTCTGCAGCGCTGGATGGTGTTGAAGTGGACAGATCTTTGCAATAACCCCAAATAGGAGAACCCCTCTGTTTGGTGATGCTCTCCCTTGTGAAAGTCAGTGCTGAGAGAGGTGTCACTAGTTCTGCTCTCATTTAGTGCCTCCTCAAACGCTGGGTAAATGCAGATCTCACAGCACTCAGTCAAGGGATACTTAACATTTATCCTGCATGTCTACTATGTTGGTCAGACTTTTGAATCTCTTCAAAGGATGAAATTGGGTTTGGCTCAACATAGTTCTGTAAAACTGTCATGGCTGCTGTTAATTGTATTTTTATCTTTTAATTCTTTAACAGACAAAAAAAAGGCTCCAGCCTTTCCATTGTTTTATCCAGGAGTGATGTCAGACCAGGTGGCCTCAGCTTCCTTGGTCATCCTGCTTTGCCTTTTGCATCAAAACGTTGGATCAGCTATTTGTTCTCAAAGGTGGTCAGTCTCTTTCCTCTGTACCTGTGATTGTGAAGGCTCTGTGATGCACCTCTATTCATGGACCGAAGGCACACCCAGCAAAGTCACTGGTTCCCAAATTTGTGCATGCATCTGTGGCCACTGCACATGGACACTGTAGGGCTTGGCTAAATGGGCACTGTAAAATTCAAGTGCACATGGAGACAGAAGAGCTCCTGAAGCACCTGAACCACTCCTGAACCACCTCCTTGTCTTGCCATGTCTCCTGCAAAGAAAGAGGAATGCAAAATTTGTGATTTTTGTCTTGCAACTTCCCTGATGTTACATCCCACCATTCCTGCACCTTAAGGTGGGACATGAGATGTCTCTGCCTCTCAAAGTATGCACCAAAGTAGTCTTTGCTTGTACCTTGGGCCAGCTACCATCTGTGCAGTCTTTTCTTACCTGAACTCTTTGCTCTGGCAGATCATAGAATCCCAGACTGGTTTGGGGTGGAAGGGACCTCAAAGCTCATCTCCTTCCACCCTTGTGCCATGGGCAGGGACACCTTCCACTATCCCAGGGTGCTCCAAGCCCCATCCAGCCTGGCTTGGACACTTCCAGGGATCCAGGGGCAGCCACAGCTTCTCTGGGCACCCTGTGCCAGGGCCTCCCCACCCTCACAGGGAAGAGTTTCTTCCTAATGTCTAATCTAACCCTGCCCTCTGGCAGTGTGAAGCCATTCCCCCTTGTCTTGTCACTCCAGGCTCTTGTAAATAATCTCTCTCCATCTTTTTGTACCCTTCAGGTACTGGATGACTGTGAATGATTTTCTGTGCCTCCAGCAGGAGGGCACAGCCTTGCTGTGACTGCCACCATTTAGGCACTTGTACCTTGCCCTCTGCTCCAGTGGTGCTGTTCCAGGCAAACAAGGCTCAGACTCTCCTACTTCCCAGCAGATGCATCCTTCAGAAACCTTCCCTCCAGGCACTGCAGTGGCCCCTCAGTGGTTTCCCAGGGCAACAGATCTAGTCTAGTCTAGGTTTAACCCCTTATCTCCTTGGAAGGATGGAAGCACATTCTGAGTGCCATGGTGCAGGTTGAAGTTGGGAGCAGGAGGGTGATCTGGGATGCTTTTTGTGACTTCCCTGAGAAGAAAAAGAAGGCAATGGTTGTGCCAATGACATGTTGTTTGTGTGTGAGCTGCCCCACGCCCAGGTGTCCCCGTTGTTACCTGGTACTGTCACAGGTATCTCAGTCTGTGCTGTAGCTCTCACATGTGCTGGGCATCTCTGTTTAATACCTACCTGTGCATGAGGTGAGTCTTTGAAGGAGCCTCCACCTGTGAGAGGGGCTGGTTCTCCCACCCTGCTGCTTCTGGAAGAAGTGGCAAGTCTATCATAGCCTGGATCCTTCTTTTCCAACCTTGGATCCACGGAGTGCAGCACAGCAAGAGGTGACACGCACAACACACAACACTTGTAAGTGGATTGTTGCCATCTGTGTTCTTGGGCCAGTCCAGCACAAAATGTTGATGGTCCCCGTGTTTTTTAGGCAAACCTGCCCTTCTCCCCAGTGTTTCCTCTTTACAGCCTTCAAGTGTCATGATTTTACTCTTTAAATGCAACTAGCTTGTGTGAAAATACCATCCTTGCTCTGTACTGTATATTGTGTCCCAGTTTCTGCACATGTTAAGACTCCAGTTCTTGAGATTTGGCTTTTTTTTATACTGGCATGTTGGGTGTTTTTAGCTTGATTTGCTGCTCTGACCTAGGTGAACCTCTGGCAAAAGGCTCTCCAAGCCCTTCAGACAGGAATGTGAGTGTGTGCTGTAGTGGCTCACTAAGGTTACATTAGTACAAGTACATGTGTTGGGTATTTGATTATACTGCTCTTAAATTTTATTTTGCACCTTCTGTATTAAATTACTGAAACTGAACATTTCGTTCTTGTTTGGTGTGGTGTTAAATAAAATTCATGCTGGAGACCTCTTAATTAGGCAGCAGTTGTTATATGTCAGTGAACTTGGTAAATAAGGATTCCCTTGACAATTTTTAGATTGAATTATGGAGGTATGTCTGACCCATTTCTGAGTATTTTTGACAATACAGCATATTCATCAAGGCTGTTTAGTGAGGGGAGAGGCTGATACTGTGAAGACAGAGATGATGCCAAGCTTTTGCTGGATAGTTCAGCTGCTTGGCTTTTACCAGCCACCATGGCAATTAAGGTATTACTGATAAACAAGTGAGGCTGGAGCTGGGTGACAAGTCAGTGCTGTTGCACCTCTCAAAGGCAGCCTTGCTGCCCTCACCATTCTGACACAGTGCCTGAGCTCACAGTCACACCTGTGGTCGTGGGATTTGAATTTATGGAGCATCTGCTGCTGCCCTGCCAGTTAATCACATCCATTTGTCTGTCACTTTGCTCTTCGAGGCAGGGAGAGCTTGGTCAGTTCAGGAGAAGAGGAGTCTGAGGGCAGAGCTCATTGGGGGCTGCAGCTCCTCCCGAGGGGCAGCTCTGATCTCTGCTCCCTGTGCCAGGGGCAGGACCCAGGGAATGCTGGAGCTGTGTCAGGGGAGGGTCAGGCTGGAGATCAGGGAAAGGTTCTTCCCCCAGAGGGTGCTGGGCGCTGAACAGGTTTGGGAATGGGCACAGCCTCGAGGCTGCCAGAGCTCCAGGAGCGTTTGGACAATTCTCAGGCACAGGATGGGGTTGTTGGGGTGTCTGTACAGAGCCAGGAGTTGGACTGGATGATCCTAGGGGGTGCCTTCTCATTCCAGGATATTCTGTCATTCTGTAATTTTCTTCTGTTGTGTTGGCTGCTTGTTCCAAGATCTGCTGGTTTCTGTGGCCGCTCATGGCACGCCGTAAGTCCCCATGGCTGTAGCTCACTGCCCCAGAGCTGGCTTCATACCTCTTCTTCACTGGGTTTGTGCTTTTTCCCGTAGTAGGGAGAAGGTGTATCCCTGGCAGTGGTGATCACACAGTGGGATCCAGCTGTGCAGGAGCCTGGAGCCAAGTTAAGCTCACTTTTACATTAATTGAAATAACTTCTGAGCTCATTCTACTGGTTATCATGTGTCTGTTTGCAGCTGGATGTGTTAATTTTTGTTCATACAATAAATGTGTGCGAGCTCCAGTCCCTCACAGAACGAGAGGTTTAGCTGATCGTTTGTATGTTTAAAGGTGTTTGAAGTGCCTAGATCTGGATACTTTGTGAGCTAAATATCATTTTCTGTGTGATACTGGAGGTATCTTTTGTTGAGCTTCAGGAGTCTTTTGTGTTACAGAAGCCTTGGTTTTTTTGCCTGTCACGCACCATTTCATTGCAGAGTTAAAAGAATTACGCTTTAGATTTCTTTAGCCCAAATACTGAATCTAATGGGAAGATTTAAAAGGAAGGAGAATGTTTCTTCTCCTGAGCATTTGACATTCAGGATCTCCCTTTCTTGGCTCGTTCTGTGTCCTGACACTGTAAGGCTGGGTGAGATCCCTCAACACCATCATTATTTTACTTTAATAACTTCAGTCAGATCTTGAAGAACCTTCCTCGGGGGAAAGAATGGAAATCTGGGAAGCCCAAGGTGAAAGCCCAGGCTGCCTTGCCTGCTCAGAACACCAAGGCTGGAGTACTCTTTTCTTTATTTCCAGAGTGATCTTGTTGATATCTTATAAATATATGTTCTAATCCTCTGGCACTGTCTTTCAGGTATAAAGATGATGTTGACAGCCCTACTGAGGAGAATGGGAAGCAGAAGGTCCTGTACAGCCTGGAGTTCACCTTTGATGCAGATGCCCGTGTTGCCATCACAATCTACTGCCAGGCTACAGAGGAGTTTGTTGGTGGCATGGCCGTGTAAGTCCTGGGCTTGTGGGCGTGTGGAGGGGCACAGGAGCTGGGATGATAAGCTGTCAAATATCTCTCATTAATCACCCCTGAGGCAGAGCTGCCACAGATGGTAGAGTGGGGAATTTCTTCTTTTTCTGATAACTTGGATATTACTTTCAATTCCCTCGCATAGCCAATATCTTCTCTTCTTCCCTTTTTGGTTTGGTTTCAGGGTGTAGGGAAACCATTCTGTGGGCAACAAAGGAGAGGAACTCACAGCTGTATGTTTTGTCAGCGAGGTGTTCTATGAAATTAAAAAACCAACCACCCTGCCCTTCAAATACTACCTGGTTTTTTTTTCCCAGATCACCCAGTTCACTGCCTTTGTGTGCTCCCTGTCGCAGGAGCATCTGGGCCACCAAAGTAAAGTTCAGTCTGACATTAACATAGTGAGTCTGTGGAATTGGGGCCCACTCAAAGCCCATTTTGGGATAAATGCCCACCTCAACACAGGCTGTTTGGGAGATGAGAGAAGATTTACTTCCTGAAACCCTGTCTTTGTGTCTCCTAGGTACACATTAGTCTTTAGTTAGCTGTGGAAAGAATGACCAAAATGTCATCTGTGGGAACCTTCTCATATCCTGATAGTACATCCCTCCAGATTTTAAAGCCTTTTTAACTAAATCAGCACATTTAAACCATTCCAGTCAACACCGTATCCCACACAACTATGAAAAATTTCCTCTCTGTGTTTGGAGCAAAGGTGGCTGGAATGTGCTCTGCCTGGTGTGGGTTGGGTACACGTGAGCTGCTGGTATGATATGGTGCACTTTCAATGGCCATGGGACAAAGAATTCCTTTGACTCCAGGGGTAAAGGAAGATTCAGGCTGCAGAAGCTCTTGGCTTCCTCTAGTAGAGGCTTTTGGCTGACCAGAGGCTCCTGGACCTAGTGCTGATGGCTTCTGCAGTGTTGCTCTGGAGCTGGGGCTAAACTTTGCCTTGGTTGAAGGGACCTGCAGAGGCTTCAGCAGGGAGAAATACCTATGACAAACCATAACAGGGCTTATTTGTTTTATGCAAAGTGTAAACATCCCACTAATGATCAATGAATAGTGTATTTTCAGAAATGAGAGAGGCTCAATTGTCCAATCCAGATATGCATTCCTTCAAACTGGAGGATATCCTGATCCAGAATTTTTGTTTAGGCCCCTTTCCCTTCTTCTGTTAAAGCCTATGGCTGCCTTTATTTTGGGGAGGTAATAAATGAGCTCCTTTTTAAAATGCTTGAAAATTATCCCTAATGAACTCTGAAAACACTTTCTGTTTAGATCCAGCTTTTCCTGAGCAGAGCTGAATGCAGCAGGATGCCTTAGAAATCCTGATAAAGTTTCCGTGTTCTGTCTCTTAGGTCCTTAGGTTTCCTGTGAATTTAGTGCTAGTGGAGGTGTTGGAATGGCAGCCTTGGAGATTGAAGTCCTCTTTCCCTAACACAGGTACAACGTGGAGAGGTGGCCAGTGTCCCTTGTGCTGCCCTGCAGTGTTCCTTGGTTTTTGACCTGAGAAGGAAACCATCCATGGGCTAATGGGGAGAACTGAGGGCCTCTATGGCCAGGGTGGATGTACTTACATTGCCAGACTTAAGCCATGGCTTAAATCAGCAAGGCTCAGTTTAAATCATTGACTTTAATCTTGTTTCCCCCTGTTGGTTTACCCTGAAGGAGAATTTCGTTGTCACTGGTCAGTAGCAATGAAACATCTGCATTTACAGCATGGTGAGCTTCATATCAAACCTTGTGCTATATTTTTTATGCCACAGTCTGTAAAGAATATCCATATAGTTTAAAATCTATTTTTCAGACTCCCACTTTTGCATTTTATGCCAAAATGGCAATAACCCAAAGTTATTCTAAAAAGAAACATTTTAGAATTTTTTTTTAGTCCACGTCTTGAACCAGGCTGTGTTGGGCTGGAATTGTACCTGAGTGACCCAAGACCAGCAGTGTTTGTTCTTGTTGGTTAAACTGCTCATGTTGGACTTTTAAGAGACTCTCTTGTCAAGTTGTGCCTTGAAGAATAATTGCTTAATAGAATTGTTTTAGTTACCAAATATAACCAACTGTTTGTGAACAGAGTGTGTTTTCAGTCCTCTGTAGCTAGTAGCTCTCCTCTTGGTTGGTTGGAGGAAGAAAACACAGGTTTTGGTTCAGTTAAGAACACTTTTTTCTGAAATTCAGTGCCATGCACTGAGTCAGTGACTGTCACCAGTGCTGTTGTTTGTCCTTTAAAACTTAAGCAGCAAACATGAGCTACCCAATTGCTTTTAAATTAAATTGGAACAATTCCTAGGTGAGTTTCTGAACATGCACAGAGCTTCAAAGAAATTTTCTCTTTTTAATGTGAACTTTTTTAATCCACCCTGTCCATGGTTCAGTGAGAGAGGGATCTTCTCTGTTAGATGGCAGAGCTGAAGCCTGTGTTCATGAACCCTCTGCATGAAACCAGGATCAGCAGTGATTTCCCCACTAATGAAAAATTAGCCAATGATTCTGTGCTGTCCTGTTGGGGTGGCAGCAGTCCCTGGTGCACTAAACCTTCTAAAAGGTCAGAGCACCTGCATTCAGCTCTTGCTTCCACTTCTGGCCTTTCATTTAATAAATCTTACTTTAATTTCTCCGTAATACAGGAATGATGAACTGCCTGTTTCTGCTCTGGGGTGCTTGAACAATAAATGTTATGTAAATGTGGGTGCAGGGGCTGCACCAGAAGCCAGGGAACTTTTTGGAAGGCATGATCCTGATTTCATGCAGATGTGTAGGGGGGAAGTCTGATACAAATATAGACTTTATAAGCTGCTTTAATTCAACCCAGGCTATTTTTCCATGTGGAAGTGGCTCCCGAAGCACGTCTTGGGGCCAGTGCAGCTGCCCAAGTAGGCATCTCTGCTTCTCTGGATTTGCTGGCTGCTAGTAAAAACCTTTTAAAGCTCTGATTTCAGCTTTGCAAAGCAATTCTATAAGGGCAGTGCTGTAATTACTTTGATTTATTCTTTTCAAATTCTAGTGGAAAAAAAAAAATCTGGGCTGCATTCTTAGGGCTCTGAGTGGAGCGAGTGCATTTGCAGTGCACTAATAGGAATGCAGCTTTCCCCTGCCTGGGCTGGTGGATTTTCCTTTTCCTCAATCTCTTTTGGTGCTAACAGCTGCATTCATGGAACAAGCATGTGCAAAAGCTGTCCTGTGTACAAATTCAAAACTTCTTCTATTGCACTTGATTGGGATGAAGATGCTCTTTAAAACAGAACACCTTTTTTTTTTCCACTCTCCTAAATCAATGCTGAATCCTAAAATGGGAGAAACTTTCTGGCCCCCTGTGAAAAGCAGGAATTTTCTCCCAGCTCTCAGCCTGCAGCATGGCTCTTTAGAAGTGCTAAACGAGTTATTCCTGCTTCTCTGCTGGAACAGCCACTGATCCCGATAGTATCAGCACTCCTGCAAAACTCCTGCTAGGAAAAGGTTATGGTCATACAGTTTGGGGTGAGAGGAGGGCGGGGAGGGAAGGGAAGGGAAGGTGGCTCTCCCTGAGCAGTGGCTTTGCTTGTTGTGGAGCTTCTGGTCACTTGAGAGTCACAGCGCTGTGTCTTGGGCCTGCCTTTGGGATTAGCTGGTTTCCATGACCAAAGGGAAGCCTTTCTGCAAGCCAGGGAGCTTCCTCCTGGAGTTATTTGGGCTCCATTTAAAAGCTGGTGGCTTTATCAGTCCTGTCCTAACCTGTCTCAAAGTATGTTCAGCAGACTTTCCCAGGTAATTGTGCTGGGAGATATGCTCAGCTGCACTGTTACTAGCCTAGATCCTGGGAACACATAGCTCCCAACAGCTGCCTGCCTCTTGTCCTGAACTATTGAACTCACAGGGAGCTGTGTCATCACTTTTGTGGGACCACAGATTACCAGCAAAGTCTGGTGAAGGTGATTGTGTTGGTGATTATAAAGGTGTGTTCACCTCTGCAGCCCCATGCCCAGGGGAAGGTACCCTGCGCTTTCTGGTGCTAGTGCAGATATCTGTAGAAGCCTTTTGGATGAAAGAGAAATTTAAATCTGGAGGAGACTGCTCCTCTCACCTTTGAAATGTCTTTTGCTTGGTTCCTTTGTGGTGAGAATTCATTCTAAAGATTAAACACACCAGTTCTCCAAGGACGAGCTGATGCATCACCCCAGGGGTAACAGAGATCTACCTATGCCTGAGTCTCTTTAGTGGCAAGGAATTAGCACTGACCTGCCTCTGAACAGCTCAAGACCCCCAGTATCTTCAGTTTTATTTCTTTTTCTGGCTGTGTCCATTTTCTTTAGTTTTGGAAATCAGGAGGAACATAGAGGTGTGTGAGCTGTACCTCAGCTACTCACCAGTGATTGCCCATAATGTAATTTCCCTCCAGATAAAGGAGAGGGGACTCTGCATTGCGTTTCCATTGCAGGGCTGGCAGCAGCTCATAGAGAATAGTTAAAGGACTCCTGTTTGTAGCCTGCCTTCTCCTGCAGTAACTGGTTCACGTGTTTGTACCTTAGATATCCTTGGTTTGGGAGACAAGCTTTTGGAGCAGGCTGCAGAGATACTCGTATTCTCTTTTTATGAGTGCTCTGTGAATGCATCACTGCCTTGTCTGGCAAAATCCTGGATGTGCACACTATTAGCCTGTTCCTGGGAGGGCCCCTGGGACTTTTCCAACTGTAGGTGTCCTGCTGACTAGCAGGAAGGATTGTGCAGTTCAAACATGACAGCAGCGGTTGTTTCCTCAGGGGAAGCAGTGAAACCAAGCCTGTAGCTGGAAGCACTTAAAAGAGCCAGTTGTAAAGGCATGAGCAATCCAGGCAGATCAGGAACTCGTGATAAATGTGACGTGAGAGGTTTGAGTCTTGCAGCCTATTCTTATGAAAAAAATCTTCCTTTTTGGACAGAAAAGATTCTCTCCCGTATCCCAGTGCTGTTGCCAAGTTCTATTTTCTCAATATAAAGAGAAAACAGAATGAAAATAGGTCAGTCCAGCTCTGCAATCCTTGCCCTTTCCGGGGCTGTGCTGTTTGTGTTGCTGATGTGCAAATGGATATATTGAAAAAACAAACCCCATTTCCTTGTTTGTTTTGCAATGCCTGCTGCACTCATCCCAAACCTCCTCCCATGGTCTTCTGAGCTGATGGGGGATGTGACACTGCAATGATTCCCTGCTCTGTCTGCGTGTGGAAGCTTGAGGAGTTGGGTCACAAAATGAAATCCAACGGGTAGCTGAGTGCACGGCTGTTTTCATTCAAGCTTGCACAGGAGACAGAGGCACTCAGATATTCCTTTGGTTATTTAATAGCCTCTGTCTGTTCAGGGCCTTTGAAAGGCGCTCTTGCTGCTTTTGGCTGTGGTGATTAATATGAATTCTTTGTGCAGAGATTTCTTCTGCGTGAAGAAATCAGAGGCAAGTGCTGGGTTTTGCTAGAAACAAACCTTTACAGCTTTGATCCAGGCACACACCAGTCCCCAAGGAAACACTGGAGTGTGCAGAGTTCACAGGCTGGAGAGCCAAATTCTATAGATTTCAGCCAGCAGACAAACCCTCTGTCTGTCTTAAGAGTTGTGGCCTTTGTGCCTCTCTGTGTAGCTGTTGTGTGAGCTTTGAAGCCTGGCTGGAGCCAGGAGCGTGGTGCTGCCAGCAGCTGGAGGCAGAGCTCTGCAGGGGCTGGAGGGAGATGTGGGCACTGGGGTTTCAGCTGCATGGAGAGGGGGTTGTCTTTGCCTGGCTTGGAGTGGAAACTCGGTCCTGAAGGAAGCAGAAAGGAAGGAGAGGACTCTCAGAAACTGCAGTGCAGTGTCTTAGCACGTGGTTAACCTCCAAACTCCTTCTGGGAGCCTCTCTGGGGTGGATCTTTTCTAATTCTGACTGAGACCCAGGGCTATGGCCTTCCTGTGGTTTGGTAGTGTTTCTTTTATCAGTAAAAGTAACTTAGAGTTGAAACATTTGTTCAACTTCCCTCTTCCCCAAAAGCTGACCTGTGGGATCCTGCCTCAAAATGAAAGGGGAATGGGCAAGTGGGAGAGAGAGGAGGAGAGGATACTTGTTCCACATCACCTCCTGTCCCCTTTGAACACCAGCAGAACTTGACTGGCTTCTTCCTCATCACCTGTAACAGGACATGGAGCCTGCCAGGCAGTCACAGCCTGTGGCAGTGGCAGAATTGTTTCCTGAGTACCATCTGAAGCTCTCCTTGTCCTTGGGTCACTGCAGATTGCTATGAAACATGTGTAGCTGCTACTAAAGAAAGAGGACTCTTGTTCAGTCCACAGGCTCTTCAAAGCACAGATTCTCTGAGCCATTTCTAGTCAAAAGTGTTACCTAGGGGCAGCATTGCTCCATGCATCTTGCTTTTCCTGAGGAATGGGGTCTGGACAGTGCTCTGTGTAAGTCAGGCAGCCTGGCAAGGATCCTCGTGTGGCACTTCTCAGTCAGGGGTCCCAGTGTGCTTGTGGGAACAGGAACTGTCCTTTGACTGCCTGAGACAGCCCCAGAACCAGACACAGCTGAGTGTGAGCACAGCAGGGAAGAAATCTGCAGGAGCTGGGACTGCTGCCCTGCTGAGAACTTCCCCAGGCACAAACCAGGGATGAGGGAGAGGGGGAAACACCCCAGTGAGCATGTAGCAACAAAAGTTTAACTCTGCTTAGCCAAACTCTAGCATGGCACTTTTGTCTTGGGCGCTACTTAGGGTCTGCAGGTGCCACAGACTGAGTTTCTCCATGCAGGCAGTGAGTGCTTCTTAGCTGATAGAGGAAGAGTGAGGCTGGGGAATAATCTTAGTTTGTTCCTGTTCTCTCAGAAATCACTGGGATATATTCACAGGGCCTCTCAGAAGGCTGGTTCTCTGATACACAGCTGGCTTTGGGGTGGAAGAGTTTGACATGAGGGAAGAAGGAGTCAGTGCAGAGCGTGACGTTTGCTTTCTGTGAGTAAAGGTGTGTCATAGAGCTCACAGGAGGAGATGGGCTGCATGAACCCTGATGACAGAGCTGGGAGCTGCTGCTGCAGCCAGCAGTGGGGTACCTCTGATTGCTTGTGATTCTTGTGCTGTCAGGGGTACCTGAGCAAACAAACAGGTTTAAAATAATGTGACCGAGGATTTCTGTTTGGTTCTGACCTTATAGGACAGAGCCTCCTCACTTCTCCACTGTCCTGAGCTGCCAGTGGTCACAAGGGGGTTTTGTCCTCCTCTGGATGGAGGCCTGGCCCAGTGCAGCCTGAGCAACAGCAGCCTGAACATTCAGCTTTCAGTCTTCATGCAGAGAGAGGCAGCGTGTTGCTTGTCTGCTGTCTTTTGTTCTTTGATATATGCTCTCTTTTTCTGTAACACATCTGCACAGCTCTACAGAGCTTCTCTGCTATTGTTTGCTGTGAGCCCCCAGCAGCACAGGCAGGGAATAGATGACTGAATACAGCAGATGCCAGCCAAAGGGGCAGGGGATGGGTAGAGGCCCCTTAGACCCTGATATGCAGGATATCTGCTTTGAAACAGCTTGTCAAGTGTATAACAGGGAGTGTTGTCTTGTGCAGAGAACCTGTGCATCACCTTGGAAGGTGATCCATTTCTGTGAGTCAGTCAGGGGTCATCAGACTTCCAGGGAATTCACCAGCCCACTGGCTGCTGGCTGGAGGTGTCCAGAGTTATCTGGATGTTCAGATCCAAGTCTGATGTGTTTTGTCAATGGGGGCCAGGCAGTCACACAGTCTGAGGCATAAAGCTCAGCTGGGGAAGCCTCCTTAATAATTTTGTCCTACTCTTCAGCTCAGAAAATCTATGTGCCTGGTTTATTTCTTTTCCCAACAACGGTGAGAGCAGCAAGTCAATGTGAGTATTACTCTGCCCTGTCCTCCTCGGAACAGTGTTATTTGTTTTCCTGTTGTAGCCTAGTTTGGGTTTCTGGTGCTGTAAATGTAGGTCCTCCAGCATTCCTGGCACTCAGCAGTAGTATGTTTACACCCCTTTCCCAGCTCCACTCTCTCCTCTGCACTTCATTTCCAGTAAGTTCCTGACTTGCTGTCACCTTAGATCAGTCACTCTTCCATCCCCTGCTTTCCCAGCTGTGGAGGGAGAGTTGTGCCTCTCTGCAGAGCTGGGAAGCTTTGAGACTGCCACAAAAGGACCTAGATACAGGCTTGCTCTATTCATTGTGCTTGACAACTCAGTAAATAAAACTTCACTCAATTGCTCGCTCTGTAATTCATGTATAAAAGACCTGTCATTCTGATCTCTCCCACACCACGCTTGAAATGCAAAGGATGGAGTGAGACCTTCTAGTAAAGCAGCACAGTTTCAGCACAAGTACAGAATGGGCTCTGAGGGTATTGTCATAAATAACTTAATGCACCTGCCCTGGCAGGAAGAGCAGAGTGCACGTGGTGAACCTGCCCTCTGTCACGACCTTGCAGCATTTAACGTGGATATTGTGACACTTGACCTTCTGGATCCTCAGTGGGTGCAGGAACTGTTGTAGCTTTCCAGAGAAAGGCAGAGGTTTTTCTTGTAGAGCTGGAGCCTGTCTTTGTCACTGTGCTGAGGGAGGATGTTGCTGCAATGTCTCTAGGGCAGGGGATCTCTCACTTTCTCTCCAGTTTGTCAGTGTGCTCTGAACACAGTTGGTAATTTGACAAGAAAGGCTTTAGTGGTAAAGGCAGCTTCAGATGTTCCCACCCTGCTTTGGGGTTCACTGCCTCCTCTCCTGAGCCAGAACTGGGAGAGGCTGTGCACATCCAGCTCAAGACATCACCCTCCAGAAAGGGGGAGCGGGCAGGGAAATGGCTCCTGGGGAAGACAGCACCAGGTGGGCTCGGGGTGCAGGAGATGGTGGATGGCAGCTGTGGTCCCATTCCAGATGTTTATCCCAGCCTGGCAGTGCTGGTGTTCCAGTGACAAGCCTTGAGACAGTGGAAGAATTGTGACTCTTCTCTGGGTGGCCAGCATGGAGGAGGGTTGATGTCTCTCAGGTGGTGTTGGTAGCCCTGCAACACCTCTGGGGAAGCACAGGAGGGATTGAGGAGTGGATTGGAATGTCTTAGCAGGATGGTGGAAGCCAAGCAGCGTTTGCCACTGCAGAGCTGTCCTACGAGGCACGGGAGAGCTTTCAGCACCGTGCTGGGTTGTGTGTTCCCACTGTTAGGTCATAGCTCGTTCTTCCTGGGTTTCCTGCAGAAATCAGGACTGTGCTGGGCTTAAAGCCAGCATTGCCTAGGCCATGGATTTAGGGAGCAGGCCTTTGCCAAGCTGCTGCACCCCCCTGTACTCCAACACCCAGGCAGGTCAGTATGGACATGATCAGACCTTGCCTGTCTGCGCTGCTTTCTCTTTCCTGTGCTCACCTTCTTGCTTTGACCTTTCCCTTCCCTCTTTGTGTCCCCACTGAATGGCTGCCAGCCCCTGCCAGCTCTGCCCTTAGAGCTGCCACTTGTGATTCCTGAAAGGCCGACGGGCGGGAGCGAGTGAGAGCTGAGCAGGGAGCAGTCGTTTGTTACAGCGAGTTTTCTTTCTCCCCCTTCCTTCAGATACAGCACAAAGAATCCCTCTCTGCAGTCTGAGACGGTTCATTACAAAAGAGGGGTAAGCCAGCAATTCTCCCTGCCTTCCTTCAAGATTGATTTCTCAGAGTGGAAGGATGATGAGGTAAGTGTCTTCTCAGTGTCCCCTTCTTTCCACACCCTGTTGTCCCAGAAGCACTGGCCTCTGTTTAGTGCCATGAAGTTACGGCTGGAAGACACTTTCTCCCAGCTCCTACAGCGTGTTTTGTGGGTACTGCCCTGGAAGGAGCAGTATGGGAACTTGGCAGGCAGATCAGGCCAACTGGGAGGAAATCCAGAGAACTGACTTTTGATATCACTGATCAGCTGAGTTAGGAGGGAGGCTGCAGTGACTGACACTGGAGCTTGTCATGGAAAACCTGCTTTCCCCAGCCTTCCTCTCCCTGCCAGCCAAAGAGCTTGTGGGAACAAATGTCTGTCATGATGTCTGTTTTTGTGGGTTTTAGTTTGAAGATTTTGGGGTTTTTTGGGTGATCCTCTAGAACAGTAGTCTCCAAAGTGAGGTGCATGCAATACAATTCACTGGGGTGTGGGAAGGACTTCAGAAATACATATATATAACCCATAGATGATAAAAACCCCACACATATATTGGGAATATGTGCTCAAAACACGTTACTGATGGGATGAATAGTCAGAATAGTTTGGAGAGCACTGCTGTGAAAGAGTCCTGTTCTGTTAAAGGGCCACATCCTGCACTATTATCTGTAGCAGTACAGTGTTGTGAGGGGATATTCTGGGGCAGATTTACACTGGTGCATCAATGCTGAATAAGGGAATGTTTTCCTCTTCTTAATTTAACCCATAACTGCAAACAGACCAGGGCTTGGTTTTAATTAAGCTTTGTGGCTTTTCTACATACCAAGATTTGTGGAGTTCTGCTAATTTTGGTATCTTTGGTATCTGCAAAATTCCAATAGAAAAAAGGAAAAAAAAGTTTCTGAGCCTTAAAGCTTTGACCCAAGGCCTTCCCCTGCACGTGACACAAGGAAGGAAAGCCTTGGTCTTTCCCCTGCTCTGTGCAGAACTGTGATAAGAGGTTTCAAAGGCAGAGTAGTTGTTCTGTAGCTGCTGCTAATATATTTGTTCCTGTGGACCCCTCTCCCAGGAAATGCACACTGATAATGGTGTTCATTTCCTGACCCAAGCCTGTGCAAGTGTACTGTGTGTGTGAACCCTGGTAGATAACTCTACCTACTAAAAAAAAAAGAAAAGAAAAGAAGAAAAAAGGAAAAAAAAGTAATCTTTCATGTATTTGAAAGATTGAATAGCTATTGTCCTGAAGTTACAGTTACAGCTATAATCAGTCCCGTGCCTTAACAAATGCCGTGGTGGTTACCAAGAGCCTGCAGAGTCTGGTCTCCTGATGTCTTGGCTTCTCTGCCAATAGATGATTTCACAAGTTCAGCCTACAAAAGCCTGGAAGAGCTGCTTTTAAATCCCTTCTGTTGTCTGAGAGAGCTCAGATCCCTTTCTTCTTAAAGAATTGAGAAGCTTAATTTTCACTTTTGTTCCTGTCAGCAAGGTTTTAACTCAAGTACTAAAGTCATATCCCTCTGACAGCTTAAAGGAAAAGTGAGTTTCCAGCTCTCTTTGCTTGTTCTGCTGCATCCTCTGTTTCCTCTTTTTTCATTGGTGTTACTGGGAGCTGGAAAAAATGTGGAACAAGCACTGTGATTCCAAAGAGTTTCCCCTCCCATGTCAGCTCTGTGTTACATATTGGTCCTTGTCCTAAATCTTCCTAACTGGCCACCAAAATGCAGCACTTTTATCTGAGACAGCTGGCAGTGTCTTAGCTGCTTACAATTGACATTTCAGATTTCTTTCCAGCTTTGTTACTGGTCTTGTTCAAAACCCCAGATTTATTTCATATTTTTGCTTAGTGTAATACTCGGATATGACGTAGGTCTTGGCTGGGGAAGAAAGGAAACTGATGTTATGTTGGGTTGTTCTGTGAAAAGCTTTATAAAAGTTTATTTTATCTTCCTTATTTACTGATTTGCATGGATATTATAGAGTATGGCTTGTGTCAAGTCAGTTGTGTTCAGGGCCCTAAAAATGAATGTGAAATGGTGCCTTAAAGAGGCCTTTTGTTTGAGAGCACCAGAGTTTATATGGTAAAGCAACCTCAATTCTGTGGTGTGACTTTGCCTTCAAATGGTTTCTCTTTTGAGGGACTGGAGCAAATCAGGCTGCAAATTATTTTGCGGCTGTGGGAAAGTAATGGAAGCCCCAAAGCACTGTCTGAACCATACTGCAGCACTTGGAATTGGGTCTCAGTTTTCATGGAGAAACTGAAAACAGACTACCTGGAGCATCATGGTGAAATGACATCTTTTTTTTTCAGTCTTGGCAAGAGATGAGACAAAAACGTCCAAGTCAGTAATTAACAAAGCCAGCAGAAATCCAGTCCCTGAGCCACTTCCATTCCTGGCATAGGACAGTGTTTGTAAGGTTGCCTTTTCCTTGTATTTCCAAGATGACACGGAGCTTTTGATGTGCTTTAATGAAGTGTAGGGCAACGGGAGAAATTGAGACTGTTTCCCTTGCACTCAGATTTTCACTCTCATCAATTAGAAGGTCAAGGACCTGCATTTCATAACATGCCAAGAGATGGAAATCAGTCTGGTGTTTCCTTAAAGTGTTGTGTGGGCTTGAAGTTTTGCAGATTTGCCTCTTAGGTCTTCAGGAACTTCATTCCAGAGCCAGGGTCTCTTTGTGGTGTTGGGAGCACAATGTGCTGCTGTGCTAAAGCCAATATATCCTGTTGTACCTAAGCAAAATTGTGGCACTAGATATATTTTGAGAAACTTGTCCTACTACAAATCATTCAGAAGACTTTTAGGATACTTGAATTAATGGGAATTAAATACCATTTGAAATTCAAACCGAGATCCTTTGCCTTGCTATCCACAGCTGGTGTTCAGTGCCACATCAATGTGTGTGTGTTGTAGTTGACTCTCTTTTAAAGTTGGTGCCTGGAATTTTAAATCCTCCTGCTCTGTCATGTCCTTTTGAGACCAGGGACTGGGGGCCTGTCAGAAGGGCCCTTCATTGATCTAACATGATGTCCAGCATTGTCTTCAGGCCAGTCTGGTGTGAATTGTGTAACCTCAGCTCATTTCTTTCCCTCAGCTGAACTTTGACTTGGACCGTGGCGTGTTCCCTGTGGTCATCCGAGCAGTGGTGGATGAAGGGGATGGTAAGAATTGATGCTCTTCTCCTGTGGTCTTCTCCTGGCTCTCTCTAAGCTTATGTGACCCCTTCAGGACTGGCCTCCTTGGAGACACTTTCCAGAATAAAAATATTTCAGGAGTTCACTGTAACTTCCTTTTATTAAAAGGGCCAAGCTAACCACATTAAAAACATACTTTTAAAAATAGCCTCCATTTTTTACAGGAAAAATGGCCAGGTATTTAGTGTTGAAACAGTGTTTAGGAGAGCTCCTGGCTCTGCCACCAGTGCCAGGCACACAAATTAGAGCAAATTACCTCCTTGCTTGTTGGGTTTTTCTTTTGGAGTTTATAGGTCAAGGAGAGGGGAGTTGGTCTTTTCTCCCTCTTGAAGGGGTAAGTTGTCTTCCTAAAAACCTGGAAATCAGCAGAGAAAAGGAAATGGCTTTAAAATACTCAGGCCACTCTTCAAGCAAATGCAGCTTCATTCAGCAGTTTGAAATTATGCTTTTTCTGAGGATGCTGAATGGTTGCTATGAAAGAGCATAACCTTTGAGGAGAAATAATAGTTGATTATTTAAAAATAATTAATAACTAATCATCATTAGTAATTATGATTAATTGGTGATTGTTTTTAAAGCACACTGCTGTTCGGAGAGGGTAGTCCAGTGAATATTTAGATTATTATTTTAGATTATTACTCACACGGTATTTCCCTTAGGGAGTGTGTGCTTTTGGGCTCATTTGGAGTGTCAGCAATGAAAAGGGCACAGGGAAGTCACATTTTCTTTGAAATTGGGGGGTTTTATGGTCAGCAGGACCAGCATTTCACTTCTGTCACATTCTGTACAAAATTTAAGATAACTAGAAAAGAAAAAAATCCATTGTTGATCACATTGTTCAGGTCAGTCACTTGCTCAGTTTCTTCCCTTGTAGATGTGAAAAAGCCCAGAAACTCATTACGTTATTTTACAGTCTTCCAAGCAGACAGAAATAGAACTGAATAAGCCAATTTAAAGTGTGACTAACAAAGCACAGTGCAACATAAAGGAAATTACTTCTAAAGAGCATCTGTTTTTAGTGATTTCAGGCACCGTTAGTAATATCGACATATATGTGTATTTCTTGACCATAAATATAAAACACCTTCCTCTGTTGATGGAATTTTTGGCAAGATATTTATACTCTCTAATGTTGGGCATGTCTAGAAGGATCAAAAATAGAACAGGAAGCAGTATGGGAAGCATACATTTATGCACATACCGTGCCCAGTCTTAGCCAATAGTGAACTCCCATCTATTTTAATAACCTAGAAAACCAACTGCTTTTAAATCCCCTCCTGGAAAGAATATCAGCACAAAAATATGTGACACTTGAGCAAGATTTGAGGAAATTGTTGTGTATTTTGGTTCCTTTTTTAACTGATGGGACTGGAAGGAGCTGGCCTGGTGTGTTTGGAGCACCTGGAAAATTACAGCTGGCCTGGAACCACTTGTGTTAAATAAGGCTGAATGGTAAATTAAAATAGCAGTCAGGGAGATGCTGGTTTGGACTGAGCTCTGCCATGGCTTCCCCTGTCCCGTTGCTGCCAGTGGGATTGCTCCCAGGGAGAGGCACAGAACAGGAGGGAAAGGTGCTGCACAGAGCAGGTCACACCACTCTGGCCACACACACACTCCTGGAATGCACAGAGGATATGAATTCTGTTACCTCTTCCTTGGCCATTCAGATGGAGGGAAGAGACCTGAATTTTGTTTGGTATGAGAGATAGAGCAGCCTTGCTCTTGGCTGGTAGTAGGAGGAGCAAGCAGATGAATTCCCAGTTTTAACCCCTTTTTCTGCATTTCGTTGTGTTCCTGATTCCACCCAAATTGCCATGACCAGCCTCATTTACCCAGCAAATCTGCAGGCAGATCTCCCCTCTCTCACATACGGCTGTTTCCAAACATGGTCTGGGTGCCATAGTCCAGGGAATGGTTCCTCTGTTGTCTCTGCTGTTCTGGGAGCCCAAAGGAAGCTGTGGAGCTCCTTTGCCTTTTAGACAGCACAGGAGTTGGTTCCTTGAGCTGTACCTTCCAGGCAGAGCTGCCCACCAGCTCTCCTGCCTGTGCTGAGCACAGCCCTCATCACTCCAAGCAGGATGAGGTGCTTCCATGCCTTCCCTTCCCTCTGTGACTCCTTCACAAACTCTGTCTCCCATTTTCATATGATGAGTCTGAATAGGGTTCAGGAAAAGGATCCAATCAGCTGGAGCTGAACAGAACCTCAGAGTCCTGAGTGAGAGAGACTGGGATTGTACCTCACCTCCTCTTCTCTCTGAGGGAGCCAGGAATGCAGTACTGAAACCTCTGACAGCCCCTTCCCATTGCTGTGGGATTAAGAGGGAACCCTCGAGTTTGGAAGAGGGAAAATGCTTGTCTTTGGGGAACGAACTGGACAGAGATGTTTCAATGTCTGAAGTTGGTATGAGAAATAAATGTTTCATAAGCATGTCTGACTAGACTGAAATAAAGTGATAAGTAACAGTGCTGTCAATTACTGTTAAACCAGATAGATCTGTAATAAATTCAGGTAATTAAACCCAGGAATTTGAGGGGACAGGAGAATCCCACCGAGTGCTTTGTTCTACTGTCCCTTTCCAACCTCTGCAAACAAAATGGGGTAGTTTGGAGCACCCAGGGCAATGAAGGCATGGTTCTGTAGGGCCCACCACAGAGCCCAGCAAGGTTTTGTTCTTGCCCTGTTCTGAACCAACCTGGTGACAAGATAAGAAAAGTTCTAAATGCAGGAGAAGGTGAAAATAGAACAGATGGCAGCTGAGAAATTGTCAATGGACTAAAATTCCACTCAGGGTACTTCTATGCTTGTGCTGTTTGAAAGGTTTAACCAGGTCTGCCCTTTCTCTTTTTTCAGTAGTGGTTGAGGTCACTGGTCATGCCCATGTTCTTCTGGCTGCATTTGAAAAGGTAAATGAGGTGTTTTTTTTATCCCTCTGTCCCTGTTCTTGTGTATGTAAACATTTCCACAGGTCATTAGTTTATGTTTATATAACACTTGGCACAGCAGAGTCCTGGCCCGTGACTGGGCTTCCTGGGTGCTGCTGTAGTACAAAGAATCATTTGCAGCAGCTCCTGTGCAGCCTGTAATTATCATTTGTGCCTGAGCTGGTCACTCAGGGAATGGCAGGGGTGTTTCCTGTGTGTGGAGAGGGTGTGTTCCCATGGAGGGTGGAAGGTGTTGTCCTTGGCTGCTGCCATGCAGTTTCCCAGGGCCTCGTGATTTTTGCAGAACTGTATCTGCTGTGTCCAGACCCTGTTGCACCATTGTTAAGCCTGAGTTTACACACAGGACCAAGCCCTCTTGGAAGGATTGGGATGTGTAAAGACTGAGCTCCACTGCTTTTGAGTGGTGTGTTTGATGTAGCTGACCCCTGCCTACATGGTGAGGCCAAGCTGTATGCACAAGCCTTGATAACAAACTCTCTTCCCGTGGTAACTGGACCCTGAAAACAGTTGCAATATCCGTAGCTGGGCCTGTCCATAGCATAGCCCTGTTGTGTCTGGTTATGGTAATACTGCAGACAGGTGATACTTGCAGTGACATGCTGACATGAGGCAAGAGGTGCTGGAGCAGAGCTGGAAATGTAGAGGGGAGCAGCATCAGTGCTGTGCTCTTGGAAATTCCCCACTTCCCAGCTGGCAGGTGGCTGGCTTCTGTATCTCAATCTGCCTGGTTCCTGCCAGGTCCTTATTCTGTTCCTCTGAGGTGGATAATGTGGATGGTGACAAGCTGAGTCAGAGGGCATGGGAAGCACAGTCAGTCCTAAGGCAGTCATATGGCTGGAGGATGCTCTAAGTGTTCTAGGTTGCTTTTTTGTTGGACTTGGTCTGTGAAGAAAAGGAGTTTTCCCCTTTTAGAAAGGCTGCTCTGGTCTGTGAAGAAAAGGAGTTTTCCCCTTTTAGAAAGGCTGCTCTGAGCTCTGGCTTTGTAGGTAGCTTTACTCCTGGCAATTGGACATCTGTCAGAAATGAGATGGAGTCAGCTGCAGCACCCCTAGGACCAGGGCAGGGATGTTATTGTAGTTTCCTCTGGCTGATGCGAGAGAACAACACACTGAAATCCTTCAGTCATAGTTCAGCCACTTCTTATCTCTCATCTTCCACTGAATACTTAAAACAAGATTAAAATCTCCCTTTTAATAAAAAGTCACAAGGCAAAGTACATGTTGAGTTCTTCATCCTCCCTGTTTGGTTAAAATGTATTCCACATCCTTAGCGTAATTGCAGCTTTTGAAGTGTAGGTCCATAAATCCAGGGGAGGTCCTTAATAAATGAGCACTGCTGATCCCCAGAGCTTGTTCAGAGGGAAGACAGACCAGCAGGGCTTGGTAACTTGCTCTTTGTATGTATCTTTAAGATCAGAAGGATAACCTTGATCCTGTGTGTAGTTTGACCTTGCAGCTCCTCCAAAGGCGGAATCTTGTTTGCATGGAAACAGGACTGTTTTGTCTGTGGTGCAATGTCCCTTCCTTCTGAGACTCCTTCAGCAAACAGATGCAGATCTGCAGCTGTTCACAGGACCTGCTGGAGCATCTCCTGAGTCTCCTTTGCTGCTCTCTAGGCTGTGGCAGGGGAGTTGGTTTCTTTCAGTTTAGTGGCCCTTGTGGATGATGTGGAAAGTAGAACTGGCGCACTACTCCCATCACTAATTCTGGCACCAGGCATGCACAGAATTATTCCAGCTGTGCCTGCTGCCACTGAGCAAATGAAAGGCTTGCAGCTCAGAGGATGTGGAGCACGTGGGACTTGTTTCTGACTCCATCCAGTGGGCAAACCGTGTTCTCAGCCTCATGGCAGCCCCTTGCTCTGTCAGGGCGCTGGCCTTGAGTGACTCTGTCACTTGATGTTATTTAGGCTGTTAACAAATATCCCCCGCCAAGTCTTGCTGGACTGGCTGAAGAAGTGTCTGCACCTAGATGGACTGCTTGCAACCTGAAAGCATCCAGTGTGTCAGGGGAGTTTTGTGTGTGCTCTGACCCACTTCAGCCAGGTTTAACTTGAGCCAAGTCCACCTGGCTCTGCACTGGAGCAGACCAGTAGCACTCCGATACCCTGTTCCACTAACTCTGCTGGGAGGGACTGCCATCCAGGCCGTCCTGCTGATACACACCCCACCCTCCCCTTAGCTAGTAGACACAGCTCTGAATTGAGTCCATTCTGATTTGTGCACTTCAGCTATTTAATGCATTTATTTTTTTTCCTGGTAGCACGTTGATGGCAGTTTTTCCGTGAAACCACTAAAACAGAAGCAGATCGTAAGTACCTGTTTCCTGTCTACTCTTGGTTAAAGATTTGCTGGTGTCCCACAGGTGCCTGACTGTACCTAGTGGGAAGGTTTGGTGTTCACTGAGAGCCTGAGATCTCACCTCCTTAGCTCAGATATCACAAGCAAAGGCAGCAGGGTGCTGGCAACCCTTAATTTTGCTGTTTTGTCCCCCATCCTGGTGTGGTGCGATATGCAGAAGCTGAGTAGTGCCTTATCAACACTGGGGTTGCATCAAGTCCTGCACAGCCAGAAATACATAAGCAACTGCAAACTGCTAAGATTGCCAAGAATTTCAGCTTCTACAAAGAAATCTGGTAGTGATTCTGCTGCAAGGATCAGCTTGAAATGCCTTGAAGAAAGAGATGAAATGTTGGTGGTTGATCCTTTCAGCTTTAGCTGTGTGCTGTGTTTTAGCTTTAAATGAGTTTCACTTCATCTGCTTACTTGATAGCTAGAGATTTCTGATTTGAATTAAGTACCTTTTACTACCAAGAAGGTCATTAAGTGCTTTGGTAAGACACTCTTTCCTCGAAGATGTTTGTTCCAGTCCCCGGGTCAGAAAAGAGCTACAAGCACTATCAGTAATCATGGCTTAAGATGGCATTTGATAATTCTCTGTCTGCCTCACCAACGCTGTGCAGAGACTCATGCCCTGTCCTCAGACTTGCTCATGAAAAGCCACTAATTTATCCCACTGGTGGGTTTATTTGGGGGAGAGGGGTGTTAATTTTTTTATGTTTAAACCTCTGCTTACATGGTGTAAGTCAGTGTTGGGTTACTGTACACTGTAAGGTAATGTGTGCACCCTTCTCCACTCAGCACTCCAGACTCCCAAAATGGAGGGTCTTGCTGGGAGTGGTCTGTCCAGGGAAGTTCCACCCTACCACAGGATGGTTGGCTGACTCCTGCAGTGGAACAGTGTGTGCTTGTCTGTCTTCACTGGCAGAGCATGTAACCTTCCCACTCAGTGTTTGGCTGTGGGTACTTCTATTTTATTGGCAGTTTGTAAAATGTAATGCTTGTAAGTTCTCTCCTGTGGCTTTTGAAATAGAAGGAAGCTCTTGTTAGAAAAACACACAGCACCACTGAAATTGAAATAGCATCCTCACCCTTAGGAGCACGGAGCAGAGGTGTAGAGTCTGTGTCTGAAGTAAACCATCTGTATAACATTGTACATTCTTTGCCATCCCTGCTTTTCTTTTGCCTTTCCCTCCCTGCCATTGCCAGGGTTGTGGGTACCTTTTGTGGGCATGGATCAGGAAGCAGCAGAGCATGAGCTGAACTTGCATGACCTGAACAGTTGTAGTGTAAGTACCAACCTGTCTGAAGAAACTCAGCATGGATTAACACAAACAGATGGATCAGCAGAAAAACTTGACCTGGACTTGGCCAGTGGCTCCGTGTGCATCTGCTGAGGCTGTAAATAGCAACGGAAGCCTTTGGAAGGATGACGTGGTGTGGGAGAACCATGAAGGTGAAGCACTGTGTGCAACCACCTACTCCTTCTTAATTACTCCCACTCTGAAAACCTTGAGTTCTTCCTAGTAAGAGCTTTGTGCACTGCTCACCCTTTCCCTACTGGGACAGAAGCTCCTCAGGATTTTTAGAGGGAAGCAGTCAAAAGGAACGCAGACTGCTGCAGAGACTTGGGCCTCTTTCTTCCTGACCTCTTCTATGCTTTGGGCTGACAACTTCTGCACTCACTGTCGCTCATCATGATCCTCTGAGGAGTCAGGATGCTGGAACAAGGCTCTCTTTGAAATGCCAAGTTACAAAAGAACATCTCCCACATAATTGTTCCCAAACTTCCTGGGTGAGTTGTGAGCCGCTGCAGAGGGTTTTGCTCAGCAGTCCAAGAGCTGATCTCATTGCCATGAAATGCAGGCCTAGAACAGATTGTCTGTGAGCTGCACACAGAGTTACACAGGGAGACTCTGGAATTAGTTTGTTATCGCTGCTGTGTCCCAGCTCAGAGCACTTCTGAACTGGCAAATGGGCTGCATACAGCCAGCTCCTGCCCCCACCTTGGCACATGTCATCTGCAGCACTGGAGTCCCATGGCAAAGCCACTCCTCTTCTGAGCAGTGACAAGAGGAGAGGAGAGGAGAGAGGCCAGTTAGACATGGAAATTACAGAGGTCCTGGGATTGGCAAGCTCTTTTTAGCAGTGGGGTGCTGCTGGCTTGCCTTCACTGCGTGTTGTGAGCTGGACAGCTACTGGAGATGGCAGGAAAGCATTTCTTCCCCCTGTTTGTGAGATGTGCCTGTTTGGTACCTTGCAACCCTTTTACCTGTCACAAGGGTTTCTGTGGAGGAACACATCTGCTCTGGGGAAGCTGCTGTGTAGCACCAGATCATGGAACCACAGAATCATTTAGGTTGGAAAAGAGCTGCAAGATCATCGAGTCCAACCTGTGACTGACCACCACCATGCCACCCAGCCCAGTCGTTCCTTGAACACCTCCAGGGATGATGACTTCACCACCTCCCTGGGCAGCCCCTTCCAATGTTTAACAACCCTTTCCATGAAGAAATTGCTGCTGATGTCCAACCTGAGCCTCCCCTGGTGTTACAGATCCCTCTGCAGAGCCTTCCTACCGTCCAGCAGATCAACACTCCCACCAAACTTAGTGTTGTCTGTGAACTTACTGAGGGTACTCTTGATCCCCTCATCCAGATCATCAATAAAGATGTTTAACAGGACTGAATCTTGACTGCCTCAGTGCTGTAATTCAGCTGCTCAGGGAGGTTTGCAGGCAGCTGCCAGTTTGCAGAAGTCATGGCTTGGAGTTGTCCCAGGCTGGGGCTCTGAGCAACTTCCACCTGTGCCTCGAGCACCTTCTGCCACCACACTCCCAATTTAGAGATGCCACCAAGGGCCTGGGGATGGCAGTAAATGACACTGCACTAACAGAATTGTTCTTTGAGTGCTTCTCATGCTTAGGGATGTGGTTTGTCTGTCCTCAGTAGCTTAACCTTGTGCTCCCAGGGGATGAACAGGGAGGTGATGTGCTGCCACTGGTGTGCCAGTAAGGAGCTGCTGGCACAACCCATCTGCTGAGGTTGCAAAAATGGGTGGAAGTNGAGGGAGTCCCGCCCCTTCCACGTGGTTTAAATAGGTAAATTGCGAGAAGCGTCATTAGTCTAAAAAACTGTCCATCAACTCAGGGTCAACCCACAACAACAACCCATCTGCTGAGGTTGCAAAAATGGGTGGAAGTTCATCTTGGTTAAAGTTAAGCAGGACCTCACAGAGGAGAGGACTGTGGAAGGCTGATTGCCTCTGGATGTTTGAGCTATGGGTGTGTTTTCCCTCTAGGTGTCTGGGACAAGCAGAGTACTTGTTTTTTAGATTATATTGATAGCCCAGCCAGCCACTTTTGTTACTCTCTGCTCAGACCAGGCAGGATGGGCTCCACTTTTTGAGCAAGGAGAAACTCATTCTTCCCAGCTGTCCTTTGCAATATTTGTTTCTGTTAACTTTTTCATGTCACTATAGGGGGGAGCTCTGGGTGTAACATGGGCATTTGACAAAGGGAGGGAGGGAAGGTGGTCATAAACCAGCAAGGACAGAGCAGCTGTCACTCCAGCTGTGTTGTTCTCCCCTAGGTTGACCGGGTGAGCTACCTGCTTCAGGAAATCTACGGCATCGAGAACAAAAACAACCAGGAGACCAAGGTAAAGGTGCCCAGGAGGCTCCCCCGGCTGGGGGTTTCCAGCCTGCACCTTCTGCTTTTGGGGATTGTCAGGGCAATGTGGAGGTGCTTCCCAGAGTCAAGTCTGTGTCATTCCTGCAGATGCCAAAGAAGCCCAGGGATGACAGATCATCCCTGGTGTCAGGCCCAAACAGTCAGTGGAGTTGTGCTGAGGTAATTTTGGGCAGCATGAGACTCTTGAGGATGTTCCCTGTGGCTGGGATTGCTAGGAAAGAAAGGCATCAGTACCCCAGGGGTGTGTCAGAGCACTGATTTTTAGGGCTTGTACAGAGCCAGCGTTGCTGCCTCTCTGCAGTCAAGGCAGTCATGCCTGGTGTCTGTGCTTTGCTCTCATGGCTCCTTCATGTTCTCGTTGGGGGTTCTGCATGCTCCTGTAGTGTTTCAGAGAACTGAGCTCTCTGGGGTTTGCCAGTGGCCAGAGACATTCCTCTTGCATTCCGGGAGGGAGGAGGGAGCACAGCACCCCTAAGGGATGTATATGCAAATACCATAACCAGAAACGTTTCCCATCTCAAGGCAGGAGCTGCTGCTGGATCCCAGCCTGCTGCACAGCCCTGCACAGGTTATGTGACTGCTTTATTCTTCCTTTAGCCTCTGTAGAGCTGCCCTTTGCTGCCACCTGGGCTGTGGACTGGGCCACCCAGTGCTTGCCTCGGGATCACACTGCTCCAGGGTGTGCAGTCCATGATTTGCAAACCTTGGAGTAGCCACAGAGCAAGACAAGCAGGATTTCCTCTCCAGTGTCCTGCCCAGAGCTTCCAGTGATCCCTATCTGCCTGTGCCAACAGGTAGCACCTGAAGAGGCAGGAGGGAGAAATCTTTTCTAAAATTTTTCATGCACAGGATCTATTTAACAGGATCGAGGGCTTCTCTTTGGGCCTTCCAGGGTCTTGTGACGATTCTCTTGATCCAGCAATCCCGTGTTTGTGGCCTATCAGACAAGTGGCCTGGGGCCATTTTTGTTCTTCCTTATTCAGCAAGCCACGTGAGTGGGACAGCAAAGAGCCTGCTCTCCCTCCAAAAAAAAGGCTGGGTGAGGATGTGGCAGCAGCACAATTGCTGTTTACCCTGAGGTTGCCTATGGTCTGGCACGTGTTAGCCCTAGTGGCCAAAGGGCCCCAGGTGAAGGTGGAGGGTGCCCCATCCTGGGTCATCGTGGTGGGCTCTGGCACAACTTCAGTGACATCACTGGGGAGACTGCGGAGTTTTCTGGTGTCAGTCTTATGCTTGGAGAGTGAGTTTCTCCTCCCAGCTTGATCAGTGGCTGTGATCCAATTTGTGGGGCTCTGAGAAAGATGGGTGTGAAGCACATTCATGTTGAGTGGGTGCACACTGTTACCAGGGTAGCTGTGGGCAGGTGAGCATCCTGGGCTGGTTCTCCTGCAGCTGCATCAGAACTTGTGCCAGCACAGGAGATGCAGGAGAACCACTCACTTGCTCAGGGGACCTATGGAAGCTGGGCTAGACATGGCTGGAATGACAGGCAGCACACAGCTCCATTGGGGCTGCTCTCTCTGTGGGGAAGAAAGGCCGGAGTTGCCAGAGTTCACTTCCCTATTGACCCTGGAGCCACCAGGATGGGAGGCAGGAACTTGTTCCTGGTCAGCCTCAGTCAAGGGGATCCTTGCCCTAAAATAGGTCTCCTCTGGACAGAACATGGCTCTGGGGAAGGACAACTCCGCCATGAATTCACAGCGCAGTGCCCTGAGAGGAAGAAGTGTGAGCAGGGCTGTGTGGGCTGCAGCTTGCTCTCCTTGAGGAACCCCTGCTGAGAGCTGCAAAAAGAGAATTTCCACAGACTTTTGGGTGGCAAATTCCCACAGGCTCCTGTCCCTTGCCAGTTTGGCATAGCCCCCACCATTCCCATGCCAACCTCTTGCCTCTCCTTGCAGCCTTCAGACGACGAGAACAGTGACAACAGCAACGAGTGCGTGGTTTGCCTGTCGGACCTGCGGGACACCCTCATCCTGCCCTGCCGCCACCTCTGCCTCTGCAACTCCTGCGCCGACACCCTGCGCTACCAGGCCAACAACTGCCCCATCTGCAGGCTCCGTGAGTGCCCCACGCCCCTTCCCAGGCTCCTGAAAAGGCAGAGCAGGCTGGGACAAGGAGCCTCTTTTATGTACCCCTCCCCAAGGCTCAGCATCGCACGTGCTGCTGCCCTCACTGGCAGCACCTAAAATAAATGTCCTCAGACAGGAGAGGAGAATGGCTCTCTGTCCAGTGCCTCCCTGGCCACTCGCCCTCTCCCTGGGGTGGATCTGAAGGTGCAGGTGCTCTGGGCTGTGCCATGTCAGCACTTCTTGTGTTTTGGTGAAGATGATGGAAAATCCCCCAACGGAGGGGATGGAGAAGCTTTATCCTGAGGGTATCTGGCTGAGAGAGAAGCCAGCACCACTGGAGGGCTGTCCAAGTACATAGCATGATTTTTTTTTCCTTCTGACAACCTTACCCAGATTTCACCAGGAGACAGAGATGAGATAACAGATAAGATTTTGGAGTCTTTTGCTCTGCCAGGAGTTAGGAGGATTTGCTTAACCCCTGCATTGCTCAGCTCCCAAAAGATGGAAAGAAATAAATGCATGTTTTGCCACTCAGGCAGCATTTGCTGAATTCTGTGCTTTTTCTCAAAAGCACAGAAGCACCGGAGGCCCTTGAGAAATTTGTGTTTTTGCTGGAAGAGGCAGAGTGTGTATTTTACCCTCTGGTCTCTGATGTATTTGATTGTTTCTAACTGGCAATTCTCAGGAAAAGAAATAAAGAGCCTCAGACGGATGTTCAGCCTGAGAAATTAAGTCCAGGTAGTCCAAACATGGCAAAGAACAGTAACCAAAAGCAAGATCCCACCAGAGGAAGTGCCAGACAGCCTTGACTATAAGTAGCACACCATAAAACACAGGAACAGCATTGTCTCATCTGCAGGCTGCAGGGGAGTGGGTGGTATTTGTTTGGAAAATGCCCGCACCTCAGACTTCCTGGGAATGTGCTTCTGGGGAGTGCAGAGGCAGCAAGGATAGATCTGCACCTCTGTTCTCTGGCTCTAGGCTGATCTTGAAGGGGCTGAATGCAACAAGAACTAGGGAGATGCCTGACAGGTTCTCACAGCTGCATCAGAACAGATGTCTGGCTCGTTTGTATGCGCCCTTGGCACAGGCAAACAATATTAAAGATCTGCAAGATAGAAGAGATCTGCAGGGAGTGGAGATCAAAGCTGTGGTGGTGGGAGGACCAAGGGGTGGCTGTGCTGGAGACAGGAGTACAGCCACTAATCCTCCAGCTGGAGCCTTTCACCACCACAGCTGGACTCCAGGGCTGAGGTTTGTGGGGCCTGAAGGAACCCAGAGGGGTTTTAATGAGTCCCCCACCCAACCTGTAGCATGCAGTGCACTCCTGAGGCCGAGATCATGTTTTTCTTACTGTGCTGTTGTGACCTACCCTTAAGGGGAACTTTTCTGGGCCTCTACACTTGTACAGTACCTGAAGTACCCTGTCCATGACTGTACTGGGGCAGGCAGTGCCTGTTCTCCACAAGGGCTCTGTGAACCCAGACTTTTTCAGCCAGCAGATCCCTTCCCTGTGTAGATCAATGGACTGGAAGCCCGACCCCATCGCTTGGCTTTGGGGTGCTCCATGGCCCCGCTCCCCGTGCACAGGGGAGCTCCCTCATGCCAACAGTGTGTCTGTGGCAAGACAAGGAGCTGTGGCACGGCCTGGCTCTGCTGGGCTGTGCAGTCACCACCTCCTGTTCTCCCCTAGCCTTCCGTGCCCTGCTGCAGATCCGGGCGGTGAGGAAGAAGCCGGGGGCTCTGTCGCCGGTGTCGTTCAGCCCTGTCCTGGCACAGAGTGTGGACCATGATGAGCACTCTGTAAGTACCTGGTGACCCCTGTACACAGCCTGGGCGCTCGTCTCAGCCTGAGCAAGCAGCTGGTGGGTGCATGAGTTGTTTGGCCTGATGGCTGGTGGCCCTGGGACCTCAGGAGGTTTGGTCAGACCCTCCACTGAGGGCTTCCCAAGCAGTGTCACCTTTCCTATCCACCTGCTAGATTGCCATGGGTTAGTAACACAACTGGATTGAAGGAAACAAAGCCACAGAAACCTCAGGATGAGAAGGTTTCTTGTTGCCTGGCCCAACAGAAAAGTGGCAGACTCTGGGCATGGCAGGTGGGAGCTGGGAAAACAGGGCAGAGGGGTTCCAGTTTGACCTGCACTCACATCTGTGTGGCAGCACACGGGTGAAATGCCCTTGGCACTGGGGTTTCCAGCATGGGAGCAGAAAGGCCTCCTTGTGGCAGCTTCCCTGGGTGTCTTGGCAGTTTCTGAGGGAGTGTGGGATGGGAAGAGTTGTGCTGGTGGCCTGAGGGCCCAGTTGCATGTCCCCAGTGTGGTGAGGGCAGCAACTCATTGCCTGAGCAGTGCTGTTGCACAGCTGGCTCTGCTGAGACACCGAGATTAGAGTGAGGAGAAGGAGAACTGCATCTAAATCATCCTACAGGCTTTCATGGGAACAGATACTGTCACAGAAAAAGGCTGGGTTTATCCATCTGCCCTCTGCTGCCTTCAGCTGGGGCTGGGGAATAGGGTGGTGGAGAAGCCCCGAGGGTTGTGGTGAAGTAGAGCGTGGTGTACGGAGGACATGGGTGCTGTCACCTGCAGCAAGGTGAGGAGATGCTGTGTGTCTCTTCCTGTCACTAACCTCAAGAAACAATGTCTTTAAAACATGGTTTTCTCTTGGCAGCGCCCCTTTAAACCCCTTAAGGTGAGCTCTGTCTCCCTGCCCAGCAGGAAGCCTAGAAGGGAAGTAAGAACAGTAAGTGGACTCAGCTGGTTGCACTTGGCAGTTCTCTGCCAGCAGTGTCACCTGCACGTGACAGTGTTACACACCAGGGCTTGCTGACATGCTGGGCTTGGCCTGTGCCCCTGCCAGGCTGTGGCACTCCACGTCCTTCACATTGGCAATGAGATGCTCACACCCTGCACAGATGATCACTGACATCCCTGGTTTGCCTGTGGAGGAGCAAGCAAGAAGGAAGCAGCTTGGCATAGGGGGCTGATGCTGGCTCTCAGGGACTGTCCCCTGGCTGATTTACAGTTCCTGGCCAAGATGTTTTTACCAGCTTCATAGGACTGTGGGCAAGCTGCAGTCCCCACAGCTCACCTAAAAGCTTCCTTGCACTTACCTCATCCCCTTGGCGGTTTGGTGTGGGCACATCTTGGTGTGGTTTCTGGTGCTGGGATGTAGAGGTGAACTGGAGCTAGTCTTGCATTCAGGAGCACTGGCTGTGACAGGCTGGTTTGCTTTTATGGAAACAGGAAGGATGGAGCTTGTCTTGGTTGGGACCCTCTGAGTTGGTTTGGGAGTGTGTAACTGGACTGCTATGCTGGGGATGGCATGAATGACAATTGTGGGGGTCCAGGAGCTGGGAAGGGGAGAGGTGGGGGAGCCCCCAGGCCAGGAAGGCTGCTTGTGCCCTCTTTGTTTACTCCCATCAAATGCAGCCATGGCTGTCATCTCTGTCAAGGACCTTGCAGTTTCTTTTGCTCAAGCCAGCTCAGATGCTCGGCCTTGTAGGAACGTGGCTTGCTGGGCTTGTCAGGTCTGGAGAAAACCTGGTGCTGGGTTCAGGTTTGAACCCATTCTGGCATGACCTGGCTCTCTGCAAGCCTCTCAAAGGGACTTGCAATGTTCCTGGGTGTGTGGTGTGAGTGTCCCAGAAAGGAGTGGTGTCTCAGTGAGGGTGTCGTAGCCATCAGCTGGGAAATCCTCCTCCAGCCTCTGAGCTGTGTCGTGCAACCTGAGCTTTCACCACAGCACCCCAAATGGGCAGCCTTTGAACCCTCAGGGACTGGTCTGTACAGCCAGGAGAAAAAGTCCCAAACTCCTGAATCCAAGGGGGTTTGTCTCCCTGACTTTTCTGTCCACAAAACAGCACAGCTGAGCTGCTGTCTGCAGATGAAAGGTTTTTTGGAGATGGCTTTTGGCCCCACCACCTACAGCTGGCAGCAGCTGAGAACCTATTCCTTGTTTAGCTGAGCTGTTTGTCTTCAAAGCTCATAACCCTCACAGGACCAATACTGGGATGTGGGTTGGTGATTGACCCCAGGTGCCACTTGTTCTTCCTTCCCCATCAGACCTAACTCCTCCTGTGACCACAGGTGAGTCAGTTCAGCACTCAGCTCACACCAAATTAGTGGCTGTGTTGGAACAGGCTGCTGGGCAGGCTCATCTGCAGCTGTCTGACTGGGACATGGGGCACACAGAAGCTGTGGAGGTTCATGGCCAGGCTTAGCAGCACTGTGCCATCCTCTGTACAACTTAGAATCACCTCCTTGAGGATACAGGGCTGAAGCAGCTCAGTTTACTGTAGCCTGGGCTGCTGCAGTGTCACCTCTTGATTTGCATCAGGCTGGGCTGAGCTGCCTGTGTCCTCCTGGGTTGCAGCATAAACCCCATTTGTCTCTGTGTCCACAGGGTCTTTATGATCAGGAAGACTTTTGGAGTTAAACTGGTTGATTTAATGGCTTTGCAAGGCTCCCTTTGACTGGCAGCTTTGTTTTTTACAGAGGGAATGGGAATTGGTGTGGTTTTCCTTCCTCGTTATGGGGTCAGTGGTTCCGTGATCCCTTTCCTGCCTTTTAGCAGAGGTGACTGTGCAGGGAGCCAGTGTTAGCAGCTGAGAGGACATGGGAGAAGTGGAACTGGGGTAGGCTTCAAGAACCATCTCTCAGCTGGTGCACACATGGTGCTCCCCTCCTTCAGCTCTGCCTTGTTGACACTGGTGGTGCTGTGAAACAGCTGCATGTTCCATGGCTGGGAGCACAAGTGGGATGTGCATTGAGCTGGAAGGGTCTCTGATCCATTGGAGGAGCTTTCAGGGGAAAAAATCCAGACATACTTTATAGCAGCTTTTTAGGAGCCTGCTTTCTCACCCTCCTTGCCCAGCTCTTGAAAGCACATCAGGGGAATGCCCAGTCTCTCAAGCACTGCTCTGGAAACTTGCCTGGAGCATCACCAGCATTACAGCCCTGAGGGGAATGTGTGGCTGCTGCTGGGGAAGGAGCCGAGGTGTCCTGGAGAGGTGGCTGTGGGGATGGGCTGCCTAGGGGGCAGGGGGCTTCCAGCCTGGTGATATTTTCCTAACATCCCCCTTCTTTCTCGCCCACAGAGCTCTGACAACATCCCCCCAGGCTACGAGCCCATTTCCCTGCTGGAAGCGCTGAACGGCCTTCGCTCGGTGTCCCCCTCCATCCCCTCGGCCCCTCTGTATGATGAGATCAGCTTCTCCGGGGTGGTGGACGGGATGCCACCCGCCAGCCGCCCGCTCGTGGGCATGGACAGAGCCCTGGAGGGTGGCCACCAAAAGGGCAAGCGCAGCAAGTCTCCAGACAGGTCAGCAGGGCACGGGGTCCACTCCTTTTGCAAGCCCTGAAGCTTGG
This sequence comes from Ifrita kowaldi, assembly GCA_013398055.1. Taxonomy (NCBI): domain Eukaryota; kingdom Metazoa; phylum Chordata; class Aves; order Passeriformes; family Cinclosomatidae; genus Ifrita; species Ifrita kowaldi. The sequence continues at coordinate 46,333 of VZRS01004188.1, forward strand.
TGGCCACACTTACTGGGAGCCAGGAGAGGGCTCTGGCTGGTCCCATCACAGCTAGCACAGCTAACTCAGAATTTTAGGAGGCCAGCAGGTACTTGTGCCACGGAGAGAACTGGGACATTGCCCCTGTGCTCAACCTGAGGTTACAGCTCTCTCACCAAAAGAAAGAGGATTTTTAACAAGGAGAATTTAATCATAGAATCACAGAATGGTTTGGGTTGGAAAGGGCCATTAAAGCTCATCTCATTCCAACCCCCTGCCGTGGACAGAGGCACCTTCCACTATCCCAGGGTGCTCCAAGCCCTGTCCAACCTGGCCTTGGATACTTCCAGGGATAGGGCAGACACAGCTTCTCTGGGCACCCTGTGCCAGGGCCTCATCACCCCCACAGTAAAGACTTTGGATGGAAATATCTCCTTCCCAATGCACTTAGTCCTTGAATTTACATTTGATGTCCAAACCTTATTGGGTTTCAGCTTTCCATGGAGCTCCTCGGGAGCAAAGGAATGGGGAGAGGAGTGACCTGAATTTCAGAGCACAAAGTGCTGCATTGAGATCCTGTAGTTCCTGTCTGAAGGCTCCTCTGTTGGCCCTGTGATGGAGGGTTTAGGTGAGGATTCAGGACTGTTCAGATCAGATCAGACTGGGTTTGTTCCTGGTACTCCTCACTGTGCTCCAGCCCAGATTTTCGCCTGGGAAGGGAGCCCTGAAAGTGTGAGGAGCAGTGTGGGACCTGGGCCTCTTGTTGCTGTGCCAAAGTTTGGCACCACTTGGCTCTGTGCCACCTGCTGCTCTCCATGTAGCCAATACCGGAGGCTCTGGTGAATTCAGCTCCCTAGTCTGAGCTCCTGCTCATGAGAGTTGGCTTGGGCTGCCCCCAAGTCCTCCAGGCCCCAGGGTGCTGGCAGCTCCCTGCAAATGGAGTTTCTCTTGCTGCAGCACACTACGGTCCCCCTCCTCCCCAATCCATGAGGAGGATGAGGAGAAGCTCTCCGAGGACTCTGACTCGCAGGCGGTGCTGAGCGGGGCTGAGCTGGTCCTGAGGGAGACCAGCTCTCCAGAGGTAAGTGTGTGCTCTGCTGGGCAGGCTTCTGAGCCAGAGCTCTTCTTGGGGGGGCCTTCTGGGGCATGGGAAGTGACTCTTGAAGGGCCATTGCCCAGAGCCAAGAGTCTTGGCTGCTTTATTTACCCCTAGGGCTTCATGGGGAAGGAAGTAGCCACTCCCTGTGCTCCTGACACCTCTTTGGGAGTGGAAACCCACTCAGCTGGAGGCGTGGCAGAGCTGACCTTCCCCAGCATCCTGAGCGAGCCCAGCAGTGTTTGGGGCAGGGGTGGGAGCTGGCCCTTAGGAGCTTTCAGTGCCCACTGCTGGTAAGACCCCTCCATCCCAGCCCTTGGTGCTACAGCACTGGGGGTAGCCCCCTGCTCCTGTCCTGGAACAAGCCCTGGCCCCACGTGAGCTCCCTGGAGAAAGCCAGAGCAGGAGAATGGCACAGCAAAGGCCTCCAGCTGCAGAAGTAACCTGTGCTGTCCCTCCTTACAGAGCGTGGCTGGGGAAGAGATGGAGGAGGCCTCATCGGTGCAGCAGGGTAGGTGTGGGTGCAGCCAGACCTCGGCTCGGTGCTCAGTGCTGTTGTGGTGGGACAGGGACAACTGGGGAATGAACAAACGAGCTCTGAAGCATCCAGCCCCTTAAGTCCATCTCTGAGGCTCTGTGCTTCACCAGGGAAAGGTGCTGGGGTCTTTTCTTGGAGGTGAGGGAGCAAAATCCACAGCTCTCCCTGGTTTATTTGCCAAGCATCTCACCTTGTTCTGAGCTTCATTGAAGTAGAGCTTTCCATGCCATGGGCTCTCCTTGCACCACTGAGAACACCACTGAGGTCCTGATGAGAGCATCCACAGTACTGGGCACACAGGATGGATCTCTGGGTCTTTGGGATGGGTCTCTGGTGCTCAGTCAGCACCCAGAGGGGACAAGGATGGGGTGAGAGAGAGTGATGGGCACGTTTTGGGCCACGAGGCTGCACGTGAAGAGGTGACCCTTTGGCACTGTGACCTGGGCCAATCCGACCGGCACTCCTGGGACATCAGCCAGGCTGGGGGAGCTTGGGGAGCTTCCTCACGTGGAAGACCTCGACCCACCCTGGCCGTGAGCCCCCACGGTGCTGTGCTGGGGGCTGAGGGGCCGCGCTCTCGGCTGGTTCCAGGTAGCCGCCCGCCCTCGGTGGAAGACGTGCTGCAGGACGGCGGCTGCGGCGAGAGCCGGAGCCTGACGCGGTCCGAGAGTGACGCCCCGGTCGACGTTTTCCTGCCAGGTAACGGCCGTGCCGTTGGGGCCGGAGCTGCCGCGGTGGCTCCAGGGCCAGGGGGGTTTGTGGAGCTGTGCCCCGCAGCCCTGGGGTGGGACTGGAGCTCTCCTGCCCGGTGCAGAGGCTCCCACTTCCTCCCAGCGGGCAGAGCGAGCTGTAGGCAAGGGGGGCTTACACAGAGGTAACTTGGTCCCCCTTCTCTCTCCTCCTCCCTCACCCTTGTGTCTCTGTCCTTCCCCTCCTTTCTTCTCTTGGGCTGCCACCACTCCATGGCACAGTTCTGTGTGACAGAGGCCTCCTGTGCGCTCCCAAATGTGTTCCTGCTTTTGGGTGAGGGAGGGGAACCATCTGGGCCAGCTGCTGGGGGACTGGGGCAGTGTTGTCACGGCGGGGAGGGTCCCGGTGTGCCGTGCTCTGAGCACGCCCGTGGGACACTGCGCTGTCCTCACCTCTGACTGTTGTCATTGCAGCCTGTTTTCTTACGTAGAGTCGCAGTCTGTTCTGAGTTACCTCTCTAATGTCTCCTTCCCTCTCTGTCTGCCTTCCTCCCTCCTGTCTTGGGCAGCACTGGGTCCTGATTCCTGCTCTGTTGGTATAGAGGAGTAAGCTGGTACGTCTTCTCATTCTTCTTATGCATCGCTGTTGTGTGGGGCAGCAGGGCCCTCCTGGGAATGCTGGCAGAGAGCGGGGATGGGGCTGATCCTGGCCATCGGGGCAGGGAAGGAGGGGCAGCAAACCAGCCAGGCTGCACTGCTGGCTCTGTCCTCACTCCCTTCCCATTCCTGGCACAGCATCCCTGCTGCCCCTGGGTGCCAGGACGCCAGGCCGGGCAGCAGAAACCCCTCCCCACTGGCTTCTGCTGTGCGTGGGCTCTGCTGCCTCCCGGGCACCACGAGCATCCAGGCCCCTGCTGGCTTCTCCCAGGCTATGGCAGATAGTGTCCCCCTTAGTGTCCTGTGTCCCACCTGTGACACCGAGCCTGCATCTGAGGGTATGAAGCATTGGCTCCAGCCCTATCTCCTGTGGTCAGTCCAGGGTAGGAGGGATGGCTGAGCACCCTGCCAGGGCTCTTTGACGCCAGGGCTCCATTACTGAGGCTGAACTCCTTTCTCCTCACCCAGGCTCATCCGACTTCACCAAGACGCTCCCCGTCCGCGGCACCGGCAGCCCCACGCAGCCCCTTCTCTTCGAGCAGACCCGTCTGCACCTGGAGGACGAGCAGAGTCTCTC
>VZRS01004221.1:0-42320 GCA_013398055.1 Ifrita kowaldi
TTTTTTTTTTTTTTCCCCCTACAGAACCCACATAACTTGGGCCTGGAATTCATTTACATTTCTCTCTACCCTAGGGAGTTGCAATTTTTATTTATCTATTTTCAGAAGTCCTGGTAGACTTAGTTTATTCATCTTTCTTGTTCCAATATAGTCTATGTATAATGATGTCTGAGCTAACTTCTTCACTAGCTAAAGCAAGTTGTTAAATTTGAATTTTTTTTAATATTTAGGATGCAATATTGTCTGCTGAGTACTAGTAAGGGTGGCGAAAGAATTAGACATATTATAAACGTGTGAACTTCAATGAGGGCCAGACAAATTAGAAATACCTTATTTAAAAATACAGGGCTACTTGAAACTGTTATGTGTTGAAGCAGGTAAACAACACACAAGAAAGCCACATGATCTGAGGTCATACAGAAATTTATAGAATATTTAAAAACTGGACACATATCTTCAGTAGTTAAATAAACTGAGTAGTACAATTTAGTCCACTATTCTTGTAAGGTTTTAGTTACCTAAGGTTTCAAAGAGAGCCTTTTCAGGCTTTTCTCATTTCAGATGAGTGCTTCAGAGAAGAAGCTTAGAAAACACCAGACAAATAGAGTTAAAAGACAGCAAATAATTTGTTTTGCTTCAAAATATAAACAAGTATTTTATGGCCAAAGAAGGATATTATTGCTATTATATTTTCACTGCAAAATAACGAGAAGTTGCTTTTCCGAATATTCACTTGGATTAACACCTTCCAAGGCTCTTTGGATCACAATCTTCTAAGACAATATTTAAGGCCACATAGTTTTATCATGTTAATAGTTTGCAATATGTTCATTACAGCTGTAGCAAGTTATGTCTAGTTTAGTTGCTTCATTAAAAAGTACTGAATAGAACATAGTCAAAACAAACAGTGTCAGGCAGGTCCCATTTCATTCCCCTGGATATCAATGGCTAATTTCTGTTGGCATGAAAGGAGACCAGATGCACCCCATAGTAAAAATTTATTTCTTAGATTCAATGGGAGTAGCGTTGGTCACAATTTTCTTCATCTCATCTGTCTCCAGCTTCATTGCCAGACATTCCTAACTTCATGTAAGTAGTAAGAAAGATTTTCTCATTTTTCATTTTATGACTTTTGCACAAAGTTATTGACAGACTTGGGAATCTGCGCTTCTCTCATAGGTTCTTCACTTTAGATTAACTTTCTAAAATTCTTCCTATCTCTTCATGCTGCCTGCAATCTGAAAACATGCACATGCACAGTATTTGTCTCCTAGAAAGCCTTATTACCATTATGCAATTTCAAACTCTTTCCACAGAATATTATTGAATTCAAAAACTGTGCATTTTCTTCCAAAATAGTAAAATTATTTTAAAAGCAGCCCTAGAAAATCCTGGCACAATCAGAAACAACATTTAACAATTGAAAAATCTTTAATTATGCCAATTTAGTTTTAGAAGCTAAGAATGTAATGTATTATGCATGACAGGATAACCAGAAACTTGAAAAAAATAAAATGAAAAACAATGCTTGACTTTTTCCTCTGTCTTGTGAGATGAAAAGCAATCCCTAGCCGCAAATAAGGAATCTCAACTCCTGTAAATACTTCATGACATCTATTTCATTCTGTATGTTCTTCCTCACCTCAATGGCAGAAGTTGTATTTTGACTTCCCCTGCTTTATATGCAGTGCCAATCACTGGATCATTGGATAAAATGTCCCACTTAAACATATCCTGGAACAGGAATGGGTACTAGCTGAGATGCTAGATGCCATCACCACCTCAACCCCCACAAAATGTTCAGCACCTGAAAAAACTGTCTGTAAGGATATAATTGCTGCATTAAAGCTATAACACCAAAACTTTGAAATTATATTTTGGATTCTAAAACCTAGCCAAAGAAGGAGCTAAATTTGGCAGTAGTGCCTAAACCCAAGTAACCTGGAGTTTGCTCTGGAGAAACTACAGCATATTCAAATATTGATGAGAGAGGAGGCACAGTGAAAGACTGTCTTCCTGCAGCAAAAAGCCTGCCCAGAGGCAGTGACCTTGCAAGATTTGTGTCCCTGTTCTCTGTCCTTGGCAGGTGCAAGGGTTCCTAAGTTGTTTTGAGGCAATCCAAGACCAAGAATGGGCTTCAATGAAGGAGAGAGAAAGATGAGAGTTGGAAGGAATACGTGGGCAGAATAAAGTGCTCTAGGAAAGAAGCGTGGGGCAGAATACCTACCTTCAGATCGGTGCTTCACGTCTTCCTCCTGGCAGCCTCTGAGGCACTAGACACTATAGCTTGGGAACGAGACTCTGAATATATTCGAATGTATATTGCTCTCATGAAGTAGTTTAAAGTTTAAATGCAAGGATGTATTGCAAGCAAAAATTTTTCCCTTTAAATGGATACTGCCCTTCCAGCTAAACATTGATTTGGCCTCATGGAAACAGTCTGATTTTTCAAAACTTTTATATTGTTTCACTGGAAAAATGTGAACGCAGAATACAGTTATTCTATTCATCAGGAAATTAATTTATGTTCTGCTGGAATCCCAGGTTTCTTATTCTTACTTAGGCACTACAGTTTTGCATTTTAAAATCAAAGGAGTTCAAAATCTTTATTCTAAATTCTTTTTCATTGTATGCAAAATAGATCACTATTATTTCTGAGCTAATATCTACTTAGAAAATCATAATATTTAGTATATAACAGCTGTTTACAAAGTTTTAAAAAACTGATCCTTTGCTATGAGTAGCATGTAAAAGAACATGCATGTTAGTAATTCTCTTCTAAAAGACGTAAAATAAAGGCAAACAGAAATGTTTATTCATTTCTACGCAGAGTATCACTGCAACTGAAATCTTGGATATAAAGGATGACAGGAAAATGAAACAGAAAAATTTAGAGGGTCTAGCATTTTGGACTTTACAGGAACTATGAAACATACTGACAGTGAGTAATCCATAACCTTCTCTTGATCCTTCAGTTATTTATTATTATGTCACAATAAGTTAGTAGTACCTGCAGAACAAATTGGCTGGTGGTAAAAGGTTAATTTGGACTAAACATTTTTTAAGTGGCTGTATTCTGTGATTTTGATCTGAAAAATATGTTTTTATTTCAAATTTTCACTCAACTGAGAAATATTTAGGTTTCAGTATGTTGCCCTTCTTTCAGCTTTTGGGGCATTCATATCTGGTGTTCTGTTTTAGGCTTATCTCCCGTGTACATCGAGTCTACTGCTACACACCACAGCTTTAGCTGTAGCTCATGGCAACAGCTGCGGTCAAGGATGCTTAAGGGCTTCTCTTCCAAAGTGCCTTTTCAGTTTCCTCTACCTTCCTTCCTTCCTTCCTTCCTTCCTTCCTTCCTTCCTTCCTTCCTTCCTTCCTTCCTTCCTTCCTTCCTCCTTCTATCCTTCCTTTTTTTCCCATGGTATGCTTGCAAAGGATAACTAAAGGAAATCAATATAAAAACCATAGGGATATATTTAAAGAGAATAAGTATATTTAAAGAGAATAAAAGAGCTTACAGGTTGCTTACCCCTGTTTTTGGCATGATACATTTACAGGCCAATGCAAAGCAAACAAGTTACCTCAGATAACGAAAACAAACTCCAAAAGCAGAAATTACTATCCATGCTCCCCTTTCATCTAAAAGAGCTCTTCCTCTTACAAACCTGTTAGCACCACTTTAATTTATGCAGTTAATTTTTCCATCCAGTTCGTAGGTCAATCCCAAGAGGGAAAAAATGGCCCCAGCTCTACCCCTTATACAAGGCAGGCAGATTTAGCAAGTCTTGATCTGAGAAAGTAGTAATGCAAATGCTTAGGATTAAACATGTGGTTATGTACTTTTCTGAATTAGGATCTGTGTCAGAGTGCTTATTTAGCTACAATTCTGATATTAAGAAAATCTTCTTGTGTTGACTGACCTAATACAGAAAGTGGCATTGTTTTGAATGTTCCTTTTGTTTTATACATTTATGGTAAGATACAATGACTATATAAATATTTGTATGAGTGACATAAATTAGCTAATAAACATTTTGTGTTTTACTTCCAAAATTATTTTTGCTATGCCTATTGTTATAAGACATGACTATGACTGAGACCAAGAGAAAACCTTTAGATACAGTGATACAAAAACCCTGGACCACTCATACTTGTGAATAGATGTGTATGGACAAGTTCTCGTAAGATATATATGGAACTAATAAATGCTGGTATAAATTGTGTTTTTGGCACATATACCACCCCATGCTATTGTTACTGTGTATCACTACAGCATAAAAGTGGAAAATACCTGAGTAATTCAACTATTAAAGATGTTGGTACCTCCAGCCATAGCTGGAGTGGGTTGATAGCTATAGTGGGTTGACAGGGACACAATTTGAACACAAACAAGCAAGACCAAGGAGCTAATATTCCTTTAAATCTCAGTTCTCCAGGACTGCCAATTGCACCTGACAAACTGCAAATGTTCTCCACTGGTATCTTTGGTTGAAATCCCAGGAACAGGAAAATGTAAAAGCCCAGTAGGACAGAGTGTTGCGTAAAGACGAAAGCCAGTTTTAAACAAAGTATTTTGGGTACTGGCAACAGTCAAGCTGTGATAGCAGAGAGCTTACTCCATGCAAGAAGTTTATTCTGCTGCATGGGCATGTTTAGCAGCCTGTTCTGCACTTCATGCTATTGTGAGATGGCTGCTATGTGATATTTTCCAAAATACCTGTCATGCAAAATGTATCCAATAGTGCAGAGGCACCTGGCAAACACACTTAACTGGGCTAGAACTACACTGCACAAGAATATATATAATATGCATTAAGCATGTAATAAGGTACATTATACACTCTAAAACTATATATGCACAGTTCATTCTAATAACTTTTGCCTATTCATTATGCCACTTCCCCCTTACTCAGAACTTTCCTGTGTAAAATGTGGCTGTTCTTGAGATGCACGTTCTTTGTTTGTCAAGAAAACATTCCAATGACATGAAAGAAATTTCTGAAGGAACACTACTTATAGTGTGACATGTGTGCAAATGAAGAGTAAATCTCCAAGCACCTACAGTTATTTCAAGATTCTCAGATGAAATGAACAACTTCAAGACTGCTGCTGCTAATAGGACACAGTAAAAAATCAGCAAATGTCACTCTCTTTGCTTTTAATGCCAGTGACAACAGCAAGATCCTGGGTCCCCCAGGCCCATGGTAGGTTGCCACTGCATTGCAGGGAGATAGTTGATGTGTCAGAACACATTAACTTTCTTGGCAGGTGGGCAAGGGACAACTGTACAAAGAGGTATTAGGGATTAAGGAGTATGAAAACACGATAATAATTTCAATTAACAGACAGAATGTAGAAACATTTGGAAAATATTCATGGAAGAACAGCAGGGACACAATTTTCAATATAGTAAAAATAAGAAATAAAGGATAGGTTAAAACGCCTGTATTCACAAATTAGGGATTATAAACAAAGATTAGAGTTACATAAGGAAACTGAAAAGTACAAAAATAATTGCCTTGTAAACCACAACAAATTGAAATTAATGTAATGTTTATTCTCCTGTTATCTTTCCAAATGTCTACTGATTTGGAAATGCTGCCATTTTAGCTACACAAAATAAGCAATTTACCTTGTATGGGATAGAGAATCATAATGCTACCTATTAGGCATAGTATTTCAGCATTTTTATTAAAATCACTTATTTACAAGAACAATGACAGAGAATAACGAGGAAGATAAGTACTAACAGACATAGGAACAGAAATTAAAAACAAATGAAATTAAGAAATATCCTTAAAAGCACTATATGATACCTTGGAGCCTCACTTGGTACTGCATTACATCATGTTTTGTATAACATGTTTTTTGTAACTCTGCCCAGGACACTGCACACATTACTGTGATAAGACCAGAGGGAGGGAATACTGAGGGTGTGGGAGGCTACATAATGCTTCTTGTAAATCTTCTGGGTTTTAGATGAAGTCGCAAATGGTACACAAGTTCCTTATACTCTGTGCGATGACAGTAGTCTGACCAGACTGAAAATGCTTGGAATCCACTGAAGTGGTGGTTTTTTGAGGGTTGATAAATGCTACGTTTTGGAAATTATCTTGAAACTTTTTCTTTTAGTTCTCGAAGAAGTCTATAAGCTGTTGAGATTTTTATTTATTTGCAAATAAAAAGTACAGTGATTGCCATTTTTGGAGAATAAGTATTGTCTTAGATCATTGTATGATAAAGTATGATAATTCCTATACTTCTAAAGGCTCAATAGAATGCACAAGTACTATGCTTGCATGACTTTGTATATGTCAAAATAATTTTAAAATGCCTTAGGAGGAGAAGTGTTATGTTAGAAAACTTTAGTAGTGTATTGTCAACATCAATTAGGTAATTTTTATACATTACAGACATTTTTAGGCTGCCATATTCAATGTTTCTTTTTGATTGGGAAGATATTAAAACGAGAGTCCACTATCAAGAAATAAAAGAAAATAATGTCAAGCACTTCCAAACCTTTTCAAAATTATAGAAAGTGTCAAAAGAATGATGAAAACAATATTCAAATGACAACTGTGGAAACATTATTCAAATGACAATCACGTCAGGTTGTTCCTTGCGAGCTCTCAAAGTAGGTTTATATTTCTTTTTCTTTCATTCAAATCAAACAAACAAATATAAAAAAATCCACACCAAAACCAAAACCAACCAAGCAAAAATACACACCAAAATTCCAAAATTAAGAACCCATTTTCATTGCTTCCTTGATGTATGAACTACGCTATTGAAACAGACATCTTCTTTAAAGAAGCAGCCACTTTTCCAAATATAGAGAATCAAATACCAAACAAAGAAATAAATCATATCACTCCTCTGTGCAAATTCCCCTGGCCAGCCAGATTGCATGTCACACATTTGGAACAGCTCCTATGCTGAGTCAAACCTCTCATTCCCAAATATACTGGTGCAGAGAAAGCACCAGATTTCAGTTCCAGTCTTCAGCTGTTTTGTTTCAGAGCAAGATCAGAAGTCGACATTGATAAATACTGTTTTGTCCATGGACATTACCCTCTTGCTCCACTAAATCTCTTCTCACTCCTTTAGGTCTTTCTGCAGCGTTTTACAGCTATTCATTCACGTATTTGTCTTGCCTGTGAAACTGCATCTCTGTTAGTTGATGCCTGACTTACAAACTTACGCCGCACAAGGATCAGTTTTATTTCCCTTCGGCTTCCTACATAATTTATGTAAACCACCAGAGGAGTACCTAAGTGCTGGCAGCAGATAATGTGATGTTCAGCTCTAGCTGTCCTACATCTTATTATGACCTCCAGCCTGGCTAGCAAGGAATGAGCTGGTCAAAACCAGTCAAAGCCCAGTCCTATCTGGAAATAACAGAGAAAATGATTTCTTATGGACAGTTCTGCCACAGTGCTCTGAAAATGAACATTGGTTTGTGTGCAGCGTATGGCTGTTCCCAGGTTCTTGCTGGGAACACTAAACTTGGACCAAAAAGTATCAGTTAAAATAGCTGTCAATAATGTTGATATATCGTTTTGCCAGAAGAATGACTTCCTGTGACTGAGCTACAGCCTAAAACAGGGCTGGATGTGAAGCCACTGATGATTAGGGAACCCCAACTTACCCAGCTGTGATATTTCCTTAGTGGCACAGCTACCACAAACAGAGGGACCTTCAACTGGTTTCATATTGAATTTTTAATCTGATTCAATGACTCTTTCCTTATATTTGTAGGTCGCCCCAGATATCTAGGAGACTGCTTAAACCTCTGGAATGATGCATATGTTCTTTTACACCGCAGGACTTTATATGATAAGCATAAATATGTGGAAGATGAAGACTTCTTATGGACTGGTCTTGTACTTGAAATTCATTTCTCTTGCAATGAAGATCATAAAATTTTTTTTCCAGTGAAAACTGTATTTTCTGAGTTTTCAATTTTTCTGTGCCTGTAGCCATATTATATTAACACCACTTATCCTCCTCCTTCCCCTTCCCCAGTTCTGTACCCTTTAAAGGATATTGTTTAGGTTAAATATTTCCACCAAATGTCTCATTCTATAGGATCTGAAAAATACAGTTTTCTAAATACACAGTAAATACTGTGAAATTGTGCATTTCAGAAAGTGTAATTTTCTTTATACATACTATAGAAATATAATTTTGTGTTAGTATGGTCTGTTTGCAGAGTCAGACTGTGATGTCACTGAGAAATATCTGCTTATAGCAGTGGTTCTTTGACAGAATGAAAGGAAATGACAGAATGACAGGAATGGAAAGGATGAAAGGAAGTAAAAGAATTAAATGAAAACTGTATGTGATACGGTCAAGCCATGTAGGCACAGGCAAAGCTAAACACTCAGTTAACTGGCATGTGTCGTAAACCTGTACTGATACTTGGCAGAGAAAAATAGTGAGTTACCAGTATTGGAGAAAAGTGTAAATTTTGTTACCCTGGTGAGATTTGAGAGTTGATGCAGTTGTCATCCCAGATTTTCTTCTCATGGCACTTTAAATTAAGGTCCCAGAGAAACAAATATTAATTGGTGAAACTGAGAATTAATAATTAAAATGTAGTGTCTTAGGAAGAAAAGCTGTAAAAGACCTGAACTTGTAATTGAAAGAAAGTGCAATGCCTAGAGGAAAAGATATTGTGTGCAATTTGGAAATAAGACCTCTCTTTTCCTTGGTCCTTGCAGCTTATGAAATTGTTTCTTGTGTAATTTTTCTGTAATTCTTCTGCGCCACCCATACATTATATTGTCTTGTAAGTGTGATCAAATAAAAATTAGAGAACAGAAAATGTAGGGGGTTGGTGTACTTGGTAAGGTTTATTTTACATATCAAACCTGAATTTAAGCGATGCTGCGTACTGGTTATATTGAATTGCATAGCCTACATTAAATAAAAAGGAATGAATGAATTCTGAAAACAAAAACTGTTATACCATGGAATTTTGGATTTGCTGTTCTTAATGTTAAATTTTTTTTTTTTAAAAAAAGAAAATCTGATCCTAACGATCAACTTTTGAATATAATATAGATCCTAAAGCCACATGATATTGCCTTAAGCATTAACAAAAGCTATTTATCAAAATAAGAACACTAATGAAAATATTACTGGGTCAGCCACCTTTGACTAGTTGACAGCAAAAATAAAGTGAAAGACATCAACATTTTTCTCATCAAAAATTAGGAACAAAAGAATGGAGTCAGCATTGAGTAGATGTGATGAAAAAATATGCAGAAAAACATATTTATGAACTATACAGAAAGAAAGGATCATTACACTTCCTCATAATGAAATCCATAGGGTTTCCACAGGGACTTGTTTGAATTAAGGCATACTTTTTAGACAAAGCAAGACTAATTTGAAATTTGGCAGCAGTGAATAATTTACTTTGTCCTTTTCTAAAGCAGCAGTGGCAACAGATTTTGCTTATCTTGTTAGAAATCTAAGCTAGTGTCTCCAAACTAAACTCACACCGTGTGAACTTACTGGGGATTTGTCTTTAAAACTTACCCTTTTCACTGCTGTCTTACTTTCTTAGTGTGACTTGCTGAATATCTTGCTCTGTAGAACAGGTTACGGACCTGGAAATGGTCTAGAGCATGGGGGTTAGTTCTGAGGTCCTCACTCGGCGAAATACAGGTTTTGTGCAAGTGGCTTTGTCCATGAATCCGTGAGTCTTTGGAGCAAAGGTGGTGCAACAGCTCCAGCCCTGGCTCAGTTGACGCATCCTTGTTGCAGAAGCTCTTTGATTCATAGACTACTCATACCAAGTATAGCCCCAGCCAAGCCCACAAAGCCAAGTTCTTTTCTTGGTTACACTGATACAATTGTGAATGGATGCTGGCCTGTTTTATTCATTCATGGCTCATGCTGGTGTTAATGTCTTTGGATACGAAATTAATGTTTATTCAAGCAACTTCCCACTCACATAATGTTACTGTCCCCACTGAAATTAAGGAAAGATTTGACTAAGAGAAGGCTTCAGAACTTTGTAAATATTCAGTTGGAGCATAATTTGCTACCAAATTGAAACTTGTTTGACATTGAAGTAGAAGCAACTGTACTGAATTTATTGGAACTGCATCTTGTTTCAAACTGCCTCATAGTCTTATTTAAAGATCTGCATGCTTCAGAGAGGAATTTGGAATAATAAATGTTTCAGCCAAGCTGTGTAAAAAGTGTTAGTAGGTATTTGCTTTCATTGTAGCATGAGTTTGGGAGAATCAGCTTTTACTCTCATATATACTTGATGCAAGACTGCTAAGAAACGTGCTGAGATTTTTTTCCGGTTTTTGCTTTCCATATCTGAAAATAAGAAGTGATGGCAGTGTTTCTGTACTAGCAGTAAATAAATATTCCACCTTAACTGTATTCTGAAATTTAGATATGTGCCAATTCATTATTTAGGCATAATAAAAAAATTAAAAATTCATCTTTATTAAAAAAGTTATGGAGTTTGACATAATATCCTAGGGTGAAGCCAAGGACAGATAACACTCCAGCAAACTGGCTGTTCACTGCATTAATGACTAATTTCCTCAAGATTATTGCTATTAGAAACTAAATTCAGTGATTTAGAACAGAAATTATATAATTTTATTTGCTCTGCCCACCTTTAAATTAACTATGGCATGATTTGAGGCATGTTTGGGAGAGCAGCTGTTTTTAATTTAGGCTTTCAGTCTTTATCTTTAGCCTAACTACCTTGGACTATGTATTTTCAGTAAAAATCCTAACCTAGTAAATTGGCAGCATATAATTCAGCTAAAAATCTAAACATTTAAATTAGGCAGAGAGGGCACCAAGATCTGAAGTGACGTATACTCCAGCTTCATTATGGGTGGAACTGATGGCAATTAAAATTCATCTCCAACCTACCCAGGAGTATTTTCCCTGCATCTGTTAGGAACTTTTCTCTCCATGCTTTTCTTTCACCACTATTACAGAAGAGAAATGCAGTCAAATGGAAACTAGTGTGAACTCCATGCAAACAATCCATACAGCTTCAGTATTGCTCTGTTTTACTGAAGCAATGCAAAGGATTGTACTATCAGCACAATGCTCAAGAAACAGCAGTAGATTTTGAGTAAAGAGCTGTGCATTCCACTGGCAGCTGAGGAGATCAAACAGAAAATATGCCAGCAGTATAGACCAATGCATTATCACCCCCTCCCTCTTGCTGCATAACTGTGCTTCATAATGTGCCATAACATTGGCAAGCACAGCTCAGAGCTTTTTAAGAACACAAGGAAGCTCATGAATAATGTTTGAATCAGGAAAGTGATAATTAAATGAGACAACTGAATGCTGGTGGAGTCCCCAGTGGAAAATACTGTTCAGTGAAGATCATCTTCATTTCCCTGGGTTTAGCACTACAACACTAAAGATATTTTTCAAACCAACATTTTAATGAAAATATTTAAGTTCCCAAAACCATATGAGGTATTTTCTTGTATGTAAGCTCTGTTTCAAAATGGAACGTATATGATGTGCTTTAAAGAGGGGAAAAAAAAAATTTCATTCTTAATTTGGTGAGACAAAATATTTTGCTGGTTTACCAAACTAGTTGACAATATTAAATTTATGTTATAAAATGCAACAACCAGTGATGGCTAAATTGTAAGCATCTTGGCTTCAATGTTTTCTTCATGTTCCTCCTTGTATTGGAGGTATAGTTAGTTTTGTTCCACTTCCAATTTCACCTACTTTGTGGCCTTAGAGCAAACATGGTTAGCTGCTATTTGTCAGTGGCCAGTCTCAAGGAAGACAATTTTTATACAATAAGCATGTCTCCTGTCTCCCTGTCCTGTCACTGCACCATGCTCCTCCTGAACTTGTGCTGCAAGGAGAAGCTGCCATGCTCCTTGCGCATTAATCAACACACAGTGGGTCTTAGAGCCAGAAGCTGCAAGCCTTTTGGGCTTTGTACTCGCCAAGTAAATGCTCTCCCACGGTTAACCCTTCGAAACAGAAATGAGAAATGAGTCTTGTTATGGATCAAAAAATTGCTTTTTCTAAAAGCACTAAAAGTCAAAGTGATTCAATGGCTTGACATTCATGTGGACATGACAGCAAAATTAGACTGTGACTTCACACAACAGTTTTTGACTTACAGTGCATGTAATATACATTCATTCATCCATTTTTATTTGAAATAAAGTCTTGTTCTTTCATCACCTGACTTGTCAGTCTTACAAAAAAAAAATAACCAAAACCGACTGGCAACGGATCTCAAGGTTGCATTTCAAACAAATTCAGAGCTTTTTTTTTATTTGGCAGTTTTTATATATCTTCTTGAAAGGATATTTTTAGCATCTGAACTGCCTGGATTAAAAGATCTAGGAGAAATTATTTGGGGCATGTTTGTTTTTTTTGTTAAAACACCATACAGACTATTAGCATTTATTGTATTTATCTGATTTTTTCAGTAAAAATGTCAGTTTCAGTCTTCGTTATGCTGGAATGCAATGGAAGTTTGAAGAATTCTTATACTACAAGGGACAAAAGTTCAAAAACTTTATCACACCTAAATCCAGGTGGCAGAAACAGATTTCTCTCACTTTTAGAGGGAGAATGTAAAAGCCTGTGAAGATTATTTATTCACAGGCTGTTGTACAGAACCTTAATCCATTGTAATCCAGGTTCTGGGTTGGGTATATATAAAAGCATAAACTGCTCCTAACCCACACAAGCAGAACTAATAACTTTTTCTTTTCCGTTAAGGAAACTCATAGTTGCTCTCTCTCTCTCGCTTTGCCAGGTGCCTCAGATAACTTGGCCAATGCAGATTTAACATATAACGGGTGTTGACATATATTTTAGACTCTCTTAGTTGTTCCAGATCCACTTTGTGGTGCACAAATACAGTATTTTTCTACCAGAGGAAATGAACATGACGGTGTCCTGGTTGCAGAGATGGGGGTGGAGGTTTTTAGTGCTGTGTGGTTCTGACCATGGTGTTTATTCAATACCACCGATGTCTTCACTGCTTTCAGCAGGACAAGCTGGGCACCAGAAACCAGAAGTTCTTCGTCTTACCAGGCTTGCTGGAGCAGAGTGTACTATTGCCTTAAAACCCCGGTGCACTTGGTTCCTTCTGCTGCCCACCATGTCCCCAGTGTGCCATCTTTCCTCCAGAACAGGCCTGCAGACTTAGGGTGCTGGAAGGGACAGCTCTGAGGCACGTCTGAGGCGCGGGGCCAGCACCCTGGCAGAGGTGTTTCACATGATTCCTCTTTGGATGAATTGACTTGCAGGGTTTGTTTGTCCCTGCGTTCCATTGTTTTGGGGCTAGGGGCTAGAGGGAGAGTGTTAAGTTGTGAGAGGTCTCTCACCACATAACCTTTGTTTCCCAAATATCTGGTGTAGTGGGCACCATCTTTGGGAAGATTTTTTTTTTCCCAGTGGTGAATACTCTTTTGTGGGTAAATCACCATCTTGTTTTTATACTTTTGTTATTAATACTGCTGCTGTTACTGTGGTTTTAGTAAATTGTTGTTTCAAGTCATAATTTTTCATTTTTGTCCCTTCCTTACCAAAAGGGACTGGGGAAAGGGAGTAGCTTACTTGGAATTTAATTGCCCTGCTGGGATTAAAATCAGCACAGATAGTATAACTTCATAGGCTAGGACACCCTTCTGAAAGTTGGAAAACTCTGAGTCACCTCTGCCCTCAGGAAAATAGAACGATGTGGAGTAATGATTTAAATGGTTGTTTTCCAGCCATATTGGTGCCCTGCACCAGTTCATTGTGCTGGCACATGAGCAAGGTGGTGGAACAGCAAGTGAAGTTTCTTGTTTAGGCTGGCATAACTATTAAAATGTAGTTCTACACCAGCTTGATTTCCCTCCCACATACTAGAAACTAAGCAGTCGAATTAAAAATGTCCTAGTTTTTTGTTTCAAGGATTTTTCAGTTATATTTGGGGGGCAGGAAGTGAAAATCACTAGGAAACAATAAATCTAAACGGATCACTTCCATAACATTTAGCTGTTAAACCAAAGAAGAAACAGAAAATAAGGTCTAGTCTAAGAGGACACCCTAAATCATCTGTCATAGTTTTTCAGATAGTGCCTATGATACTGGCATTATGGAAAAATAGATGGAGATGAAGTTATGCAGAGTGATGTTGCCAGCTACACATTAGAGATGGGTCAGATTATTTATATGTGACTTCAGAAGAGTAGTGCAGAAGGCTCCTTATAGCTCCCCATATGCTAATCTGCATATAAAATGTTGGGAAAATGTCTTGAAATGCAATATAAAAGAGAAATTTAAAAATTTGGTCTTGTTAATAAAGGTAGAGGTGTCAATAAAAGAATACAAAAATTCCTTGCTTTCTAAAAAAATAAAGTGTCTTTGTTGGCATGGGATACCAGAATTGGTTTCAACCTTGCTGTTTGTCTTTGTTGTCTTTGAGGGGAATTTTTTTTGGTGGATAGGCTATTGTTATCCTCTCAAGAAGATTAGATTATTGTCCACATTTTGTCCCAGATTTAGCTCAAGAATATTTGCTTTAGCTTGTGATGTCAATGAGAAGGAGAAAAAGTTATGGGAAAAAAAGCAAATACCAAAAATGAATAAGCATCTTAAATAATCTTTGAAAGTTCATTGTTCATTGTGATTGCATCCTTAAAGCTGTATAGTAGTGTGTTGGTTTAATTTAGATCACATGTAAAAAATTTTACAATATCCTTCCTAATGCTGAGACAGATGAAGAAATCTGGAAGGTGTCACAATCTCATAATCTAGTGAATTAGGAAGAATCTGGAAACCATGAAGCTTTGAATTACTACCTTTTCTTTGCCACTGCCTTTCAGGTTAGCTTAAACAGCTCTCTTAAATGGCTTCAGTATTCACAGCTGAAGGAAAGACATGACAATTTTTAAATAATTCACAAGTTCATCAGAAGAAAAGATAAATTTCACTTGGGAAAGAAGTGTATAACTGAAAACCATCAAATTACTTTTTCTCCAGTTTTGGCCTGCATTGAGACTGAGCAACACGGCACTTTAATTCAGACAAAAAATAGTGAATAGGACCCCAAATTTATTATCTTGTCTCTGATTAGCCAAATGTTTGGGGGGTTTTGTATTCTTCAGTTTTCCTAGAATAAATTTTATAAAGGGGCAAATCTTTTCTTTTTTTCAGGTGCAGAGAAATACCAGAGTTAGGAAAAGTCAGAATTTTATGGATTGAGCCTTTTACTCCTGAGGGTAAACATTTGCCATCTTCATAAAACTTCATCTTAGTTGGTGAAGTTATGAATCTTTCTTAAACCAAAGTTATCTCCTGGTTAAATAAATATTTATAGGAGTTTAGTAAATAAAATCTCCAAAACCTGGCTCCCTCAGGATGTGGCTTGATCAGTCTTTGCTACACTTCACATCTGCTGCCTCCAGAAAAGGTATTTTATTGATCCCCTTTTTTACTTAAGGAGACCTATGATAATCCACACTGATTCTAGATTCCGATTGCAAACCGTATGGAGGTCTTCCTTGTCACAGAGCAGGCTGCTGACTTTCTTATTTAAAACTTTAATTCCTGATGAAGACAAAAGTCTGTAAATTAAATTAATTATAAAATTGTAGCCCTTGCTTGTACAAATAAATAATTTTAGGGTCCGTGTTTCATGCATTTCACTCTCTAAAAATCAATACAATAATGACCCTTTCACCTTCTGGAGCAGACATGGTGCATGTGAGCTTCTGGGTTCCTGTAACCATGGGGCAGATCCTGCTCTCTCGCTGCAGCACATGGCACTGTGGAATTGTCAGCATCCCTATCTAGGGAGCACTGCTGAGAAGAAAAAGCTGTGCTAAAGGCACAACAAAAGAAAGTAAAACCTGTTTACACAATCTAACATTTAACGAATACCAGTAAACTCAGGATTTCCACTAATCAAAATATACTTTGACTTCTGTTTTGAGAGGTAAATGTAAAAGAAATAGTTAAGAAAATAGAACAGAAGAGAATGGAATAGAACAGATGTCAAACAGCTAAAGAAACCTACAAAGACCAGATGAGGGATGATAAGCAAAACAAAAAAGACTTATAGTCCAGAATCTTGAATTAAGTACCTTTCTTCCTCATAACAGATGCAGGAGTCTTTATGTGCTTATGAATACTGACCCAAGTGGCACACGCAAGATTAGCCAAAGAGGCCTGTGAGCCAGCGAGAAACTTCTATCTCATTGTTCTTGAATTCCAGTGCAATAATTTTATTTCTTGATTACATTGAAAATCTGTTTGGGCAAGATTCCTAGGTATTTAGACACAATTCAGTTTCCCAATTTGTGTGACAAGTTTTATTTGTTATTTGTGTTATATAAGTCACAACTGTAGTATAAAAGCACTTATATCAGTCATTTTTTCATAGGTACCTCAGCTGTAAAGAAGAGTGGCTAGATACGGGCTTATATGATTCTCCTGATATCATATAGCTTCCTTAGATGACGAAAATCTGATGTAATTAGGCAGTCTAATAGTCCTATTATTATGCATTTTAGAAGTCCTTTCTTTTTGTGGTATTCTGTGGACCATATTCAACACCACAGTATCTTAGTGCAATGTATGTAACTTTTCTC
This sequence comes from Ifrita kowaldi, assembly GCA_013398055.1. Lineage (NCBI taxonomy): Eukaryota > Metazoa > Chordata > Aves > Passeriformes > Cinclosomatidae > Ifrita > Ifrita kowaldi. Next base: position 16,626 of record VZRS01004221.1, read on the forward strand.
CAACTTAAAAAATAACAATCATGGTCTTTGCCTAGTGACTCAGCACAAAACATTTTTGCCCAATCGGTGGATTTTTCACAACTCTTAGTCCATTTTATGAAACATGGATCCTTTGAAACTATTCTACAGTCTTGAATAAGCCATCTAACTTAATGCTTCAGTAATTATATTGTATAATATTAGAGAGTTGATTTCATAATGCCTTAATTAAGGAATCATGTTATCAGCATGTACTTTCAGGGACTGAACACTTTAATTATTTTGCCCAATTTGGTAAAAAGCTGTCAGTTGTTTGCAAAATGGAAGTAGAAAATATTTTCAAGTAGTGTTTTTCTTTTCTCCTCCCCTCTGAAGACACCTGTTATATAACAGAGAACATGATTTTAGTAAGCCTTTTCTCTTTTTGGTGCATGTCCCTGTTTCCCATTTATTTTGTGTAACAAATGAACAGTTGCAAGCACTTCTCTGAGACCTGGAGATTGTATTTTACCAACTTGTTTCTTGTGATGAGTTGATCTGGCTTGTAAGGTCAAAAGTACTTTCTTTTCTTTTCTTTTGTCCTTTATGACCTACTTGCCCTGTAGACCTCTTCCTCGGCTGGGCCTCATACTCTGCTTTGCCCGTTCACCTACCAACTTTAATCATCATCACTTTCAAGTACTCTCTGTCAAGTCAGATTGATACTATCAGTAGATTTTAAAATTATTGTGGTTGGGAAGACACGGTCATTCCAAGTGCCAACTAAGCTCAAAGAAGGCCACTTTTTCTAAAATATGTGCAATTAAATGAACACTATGTACATTCAAGAACGTCTTTGAAGTTTCTTATTTGTTACTGTAGCAAATAAAGTAATTTGATCTGAAGTAGTTCACACAATCTGATAATTACCTTTTTAAGCTCTTCCTCAGTTACACTGAAGTTACATAAGCACATGCTATGACTTTTGTAACACCAAAGAGTCAAACAGTGTCAAAATCTTATTCTACCTGCTGAAAGGACTGATTTCTTTTTTGAAAAGGAATATAAGCCCTAAACACTATCTTTTTATTTATTTTTTTATTTATATAAATTTATTCCCTTCCCTTCCTGGAAATATTTATTGATCATTATCAGGTAATTTTCTTTTTAAGGGAGAGGCAAAAGGATGAAGTTTCACTCATAAAGAAGGCAACTGTGAGGGGTCTTCAGGCATTTCAGTCCTTTGGCAGATCTTGCTCAATACAGAAAAATTAGGATAAATGGCCAGATCATGGGTATTCACATTGTCATTGCTACTCCACCAACAGCTGTTTAAAAACCTGCTTTAAGCTCCTTCTATAAACTTATAATGCCCAAAATGTTTTCTTTTTTCTTTTGCAGTTGTTTTTTCACCATTGTTGGTCTATGTTCACAGCTCACTGAAGAAATATATGACACCAGCTTTAAAGCATCTGATTAGTTTGCCTTTTCAAATGATCGTTTAGTCAGAGATGAATATTCTCCTAACACATGGCCAGAAAGTTACAGGCGACGGAAGCAGAAGATTGAAGCTTTTCTCCTGTTGACCCTCTACTTTGCAAGCAGCATGTGTACATAAAAACAAGTCCTATCCCAAACCTTCATTCCCTTGTAGACAACAACAGATTTACTGAAGGCCAAAAGTGAGCAAAGGAGTGGAGAAGAGAGCTGAATGAAGCATATGTGTCACAAAATGCCATCATTCATACGTGATTTCATCTATTATTTTATTCTGATCCATTGAATCATAGAATATTAAAGGTTGGAAGGACCTTAAAGGCCATCTAGTGCCAACCTCCCCTGCTACGAGCAGAGACACCTCCGACTAGCCCAAGGCCTTACCCAGCTTGGCCTTGCACACTGCCAGGGTTGGGCGGTCCCCAGCCTTCCTGGGTAAGCTATTCCAGTGTCTCATGACCCTCAAAATAAAAAATTTCTTCCTATTATTGTTACGATCCACCCCTGAAGAATCCACTCCTGAATACAGGTTACCTGAGGTTCTGGTTGCTCGATCACTTGGGGCAGATTCATGTGAAGTGACACTGAATGATCAGCATTTGTATGTACATATATATGCATGTATCTGTATCTGTATATATACATACATACATACATATATATATATATATATATCACAGAATATACTGAGTTGGAAGGGACCCACAAGAATCATAGAGTCCAACTCCTGGCCCTGCACAGGACACCTCAAGAGTCACATCACGTGCCTGAGAGTAGTGTCCAAACATTTCTTGAACTCTGTCAGACTTTGAGCAGTGTCCACTTCCCTGGGGAGCCTGTTCCAGTGTCCAGCCACAGTCTGGGTGCCTCCATTGTAATGGAGAGGGAAGATACCACCACCCATGGATCCTGCAATATGACTTGATTGTTGCAACTTAGGTGTCTTGATCAAAGTGATGGTTGCAGTTTTGATCCGTGGGGATGGGGGAAGCCTGTGAACCATAGACCTCAATGGGTTAATATAGGTTCAGGTTTAGGTGAGGACACTCAGGTACCTCCCCTGAGGGGGGAATTTTGCACTGTCCGTTCCAACACTGGATCATGCACAGTCCTGTGGTGGAAGGCCCCAGAAGTCAATTGAGGGTGGTCTTAGATAGTTTATGGTCCCTTCTAAGACATGAATGCTGTTTCTCACATCAGTGTAGTTAAGCCACTTAGCCGTGTCAGAGGGCATGAATACCTTCAGGCCTACATGTGAATGTCCCAATACCTCCCTCAAGGGAGAGGTTTATACCTGAGGCAACTCTGTAAGGGAGGAAGTTGGCTACTGCCTGTAGCAATGTCCCCTGTCCCTGTCCTCCATTTTATCTTGAGCCACAATCTCTGGGCTCCGCACCCTTCCCCAGGCAGAGTTCTATATATTGCAGCTGATTGTTGACATAGGGCCTACGCCCCCTCTTTGTCTCCCTAGTCTGTCTTTCCTAAAAAGCCTAAAACCTTCCATTGCAATGCTCCAGTCATGGGAGCCATCCCTCCATGTCTCTGTGATGCCAATGATATCATACTGATGCAGGCATGCATGTCTCTAGTTCCTCTTGCTTGTTCCCCATATTATGTGCATAGGCATCTGAACCAGATAAAACCAACTCACAGGCTAGAGTGTCTGGAATGCCTTTGCACACTTCCAGGCACTCATTACAGCTATTTGCAGCCTACTGGCAGGATTGGGATGGGCAGGTGCCCCCCATCCCTTAACAAATGTGGTTTAGAGCCCCCTTCTGGCAAATCCCTGACCAAAGATACTTTTCCCCTTCTTTGTCAGATGGACTCCAGGCTTGCCAAAGCAAGTCCCATGGTCTGAGTCCCCTGACTATGGTACCATTGTTCTAACCATTTATTGACCTGCCAAACGCATCTGGCGATTTCAAGCACCTCTCCTTTGACCTGGAGAGCTGATGAAAAAAACAGTTGACCTCCAGAGCCCTTTACCACCTATCCCAGGGCTCTCTAGTCCATCTTAATGCTTCCCAGCGTGCTGTTGGCTATGTCGCCTGTGCCCACATGAAACACTAACAGTGGGTAATAATCATTGGGATTAGCTAGGCTTGGCAGCTTCTCAATTCTGATCCAGTTCTCATCTCTGATCCAGGCTTGAAAATGGGTCAGGCTGACAGATGAGTGCCTCTGTGCCTCTTAAAAAGAGTCACCTACTACTATCACCCACCACCTTTTCTTGAGTGAGCTAGTTTTTAATTTCTTGATTTGTGGAGAAGACTGGGCTATTCCAGTTATCTCTGGCTGTTCTTCCAGTGTGCTGGGTGTTGCCCTATTAGCCTGCAGAACTAGAAAGTGGTTCTGGAAGGTGATGTTCAGCTGGGTTGGAATATCTGGTTTTGAAGAAAGCCCCTTCCTTTTATTAGTTCCTTGCCTCTTCCTTTTGTTTTTGTTTGTTTGAGTTTTTTTCCTGAACCCCCAATTCTAACCCGCTGTGTCAATGCCCTCCCTCCCTTCCTTGAGTGCCAGTGGATGAATGTTTCGCCTCTCCTCAGTGGGCTGTGTTTTCCTCCACCATCAGGGCTTGGAACAAATATCCAACTCCCCCAGAGCTTCCCTGATATCCCTCAGTCTTTCAACTGCCTCCAGCAGCTTGATCTCCTGCTGCTGCAAGTTCTCCGCCAGGGCATACCTTTTAGAATTCAGTGACCTGTCCTCCTCATGCTCCCCGATAATTCCTGACCTCTCCACTTCCTCTTTCAGCACTGCCAGTAGGTAGCTCATCCACCTGTTCACACCACAGAGGTGTTATCTCCGCTGCCCTCCAGCATCAGCGGCAAGCTCAGTTACTCATTGCAGCTGGAGACCTGGACAACTGCATGTTGATGTGTGAGGTCCATCTGGATCACCATGTTCCAACAGTGGCTTTTAACTGAGTGGAAACCACTGTTAATCCCCTTCTGGTTGGTTGGGTCATGACTCACTCCTAAATTCTCCTCAGGTACAACTGGGGGGCTGTGCCCCACCCTTGTGAACTGCTGTGCAAACTGCCCTGTCACACCCTGGCTGAGGTGCCACACCCTGTTCTTCAGGCACTCCTTGGAGACGTTTAAATCTCCCACAGATGCTCCTGGCAACTCCCCCTCCATGTCTGATTGGGTCCCGAGAGCTGGCAGACCTGCACGGGGCTCTGAGCTGCTGTTGGGTGTCCCTGAGCCAGAAACCCCCCTGTACAGTGTGATCCCACAGTGGCCTCCAGGCTTGCCTCAGTCGCTGCTGCTGCCACTGCTGCCCTCACCGACTGACAGTAAGTTCAGAGTAAGTTCTCTGAAGATATTAACCTGAAAAGAATGAAATATCAAAAAGACTGTATTTTGGTAATCCCACATTCTTTTTTTCGGTATCCTTGAATAGCAGGCAAGGGAGTGATTTTTTCTTACAACCTTTATTATTTGAGGTTATTGCTTGCCATCACATTCAACATTCAAGGAGATGCTGCATATCCCATTTAAGTAACTATTTGCTTTGTTCAGCAAGTTGCTTAGTAGTACAAAAACCCACCAACTTAATAAACATGAAAGGCTTATCTGTGGATTTGAAGCATTCCTCAGCCCTGTAGGGAAAGAACAAGCTACTTCCTTGTGGGCTAGGAAGGGTTTTTACTAAGTAGTGCTCACTTTCTCAGCAGATTGGATGGTCCGTGTTCCCAAAACCAAATGAAATATCAAAGAAAGTTGATAGTCCATGATACCATGACATGAAAGGTTCATCAGTTCAAAAAAATCCATGTAGGGATAGAAGAACAAAAGTTCTCTGAAGCTAATTGTGTAAAAGGTGGAGATTAGCATATTTTCTAATTACGTTATACTCTTTCCATTCCATTTGTTTTTCCTGTGTTTTGTTTTAATGAATAAATTAATTTTACCATGAGCAGTGAAAGGCAGCATCAAAGAATTTCCTTGTTTGGGGCCTGAGTTTTTGTGAAAGAAACTGACCGCTTTCTGATGGTCTAGGTTAGAGAGGAAAATTCCTTATCAATCGGGGTAGTGGGTTGGGAATGGTACCTGAATCTGGAATACTGGAGTGCAGTAGACAGCTCTCACAGTTTCACTGTTTACACAGTCTTCTTTAACAAGGGCTCATAGAGGTAAGCTACAAAAAGCTCAAGTTAATCCTTCCTGACTTTTTTGTCTGTTTTTTAAAAAAACTCACAAGGGCTTTTTTTCCCTTATTAATTTTAAAAATAATACAGCATTTGGGTTGTGGAAAGCAAAGTTATATTTATTTAATAAAAAAGTTGTTTCTACTTGATCTTTTGTTGGAAAGACAAATTTCCAGAATTATTCATTTAGACTCAACTTATATTTCCTTTTTGAATGCTATACTTTGAATGAAAACATCCAGCCAGTATTCCAATAAAATCTCAGACACGGAGGTTTTATTCATTTCTTATCATATATATTAAAAGGCCTGTTGCTATTCTTTTCTCTCTAATTTTTTGCTTCATATCATTTTGTCAAGCCCAATTCCATGACCCATTGCTTTTAATAACTGCATTCACATTACATGTTTTTCCAACCATTGCTTTTCTGTCCTTTCTCCATATTCCCCTTGACCATTTTTCTTATACTAAAAGAACTAAAGAATTTAGAGTTCAATCTTTTTCCCCACTCCCTTAGGCTGTGAGGCTGAATTAAATAAGGCCTACTAAAAGTAATAAACCACTCCTAGCTGTGCCATAGTGATTATCAGTTGTCAGAATGTCAAAGGAAATGTGAGGACTGAATTCACTGTCACTGCTATTGAAAGAAAAAAATCCAAAAGACCAGAAAACCGTCAACATCAGAAGCCCTGTGTCTCAGACCTGAGAGGAGCTGATACAGAAACAGCAGTCTTCCTAAGAGAAATATATATTTACACTAGCCTAATGGAAATTTTTGCTGTCAGGGTCAGTATCTGAGTACATGTACACAGAGTGAGCGTGGCATTACTGATGCAAACATACTGGACATTGCAAGAAAGATGATAACCTCCCCCCAGACAAAACTCCAAAACAAAGAGAGGGAATCGCCTCTTCCAAGCTCTCTGGGATACTGCAAGTGAGCACTGTAACATGGCAGAATTTATGAGTGTGACTAATACAAGGTGACAGCTCAGTTCAGATCTCTCTGCCCGTCTTTAGTGAGACCATTTTAATGAAATGTTTGTTTACTCTTCAAAAGCTGAACTCAGCTTGCAGGGAACGCCTATTTTGTATTTATCTGAGTCTGGTTTGGAAGAGCTAGATATTTAAGTGACTAACAGACCATAGCATTGGTGAGTTGGCCTCTTATGGGAACAACAACAGCTCAGAAAATAACTGCCACCTCTTCACTACAGGCAGCAGATTCTTGCCTTCAGGATAGCTATAGCTGTAGGAATTCCCAGGGGAATAAACATAGGAAAGGATCAAAAAAGATACTTTAACAGGGATTATTTGCAAACAGTGGTGGATGGGCAATTTTCAGCAATTATTATAACAAATTGACACAATGTTGCCACCACTTCCTAAAAAATATAACTATTACAAAATGCTCATAACAAGTAATGGTAGAGTATAGTTAAAAAAAAAAAAAGAGAATTTTAAGGGAATAAGAATAATAATGGTGTTGAGTAGCTGCATACAACAGCAGATAGGTTTTTTATTGTCTTTAACCACAAAAAGAAAGAAAGGGTTCCAAATAGGATAAGCACATTTCAATACTGGGATGCTAGAAATCTAGGTGGATTTTCTTTCTTTTTTTTTCCCCCTTGGATTTTGTTCCAAGACAAGCTAGGGGCAAAATATAAGTGTGGTGAATATGTGCTGTGCCCTGCTTATAAATCCATGGGATCATAAATCAAGGGTCCCAACTAAGACTAAGAGTTAAAAGAAGGAAAAGAAAAAAATCACAGGCTTTTAAAGCACATCTTTTTCCCAAAAGACTGAAAAGATGTTAGTCAGCATGGCATCTGAATTTTTTGTGTGCTGTTGCATGGGAGAAGAGAAAGACACACAAAGATTAACTATAGAAAATAGCACCGCATGGGGTACAACTGAATGCTCCGTGGCTTTCCACTACATTTACAGCATCACAAACCTTTGCAGGCAAGACCATCATTCTCTGGTGCAGCCACAACAACTTTCCAATGACTCTGTCTGAGATCTGCAACCCTCCACCAAGCTTTCCTCTTCACTCAGCTGTACCATCATGTGTCTGTTCCCTCTGGGATACAGAAAACCAGTCAACATGAGCTTGTCCCATGAGTTCCAGCAGTCCGCAGTAACATGGGTGTGGTTGACTTGGTCTCACCTTCCTGTCATCACACACAGGTTTGTCATTTCTCCCTTGCAACACACTATTCCAGCAACCAGACTGAGCTTCTGAATTGTTCCCACTTAAAATGCTGTGACTCAATTAACATAATTACTAAAGAATATAATATTTTGCTGAATTTTCAGCACCCCAAAAGCCATTACTAATGAGGACAGATCAAGTTCTGCTACCTTCATGAGGAAATAGACAAATATGACAATATGAACTGGAATCCAGACCTAGTAAAAAATGGGTGTAAAGATGCTGTGATATTCATTTAATCATTGATGAGTACTCATATAACATTTATGGCAGTCAGTATCAGTCAAGGTAAATGTAGACAAATACGTCTCATTTTATTGGATTGCTAGGATATAGCAATCTAATAAGAGTATACGTAGAGTTTAAGACATGGTGTTACAGACTTTGTATTAAGTATTCTGCATGAGAGTTACGTATTTGGTTGTTGTCTCTTATTAATTTTATCACTATCCTTATACATTACTATGAGCTACAAAATTGAGGAAGCATATTTTGTAAATATTTCCGAGTTAAACTAAACTAATATTTTCTAGTTAGTCTGCTAACTAGCAACTTGAATTTTTCAACCTCTTGTGAGGTGGAGTCCGATATTCGCATTAATTTCAACAGTGGTAAAACATAATCTTTCATTCCCTGGCCTATGCTTTTTCTCATTTTTCCGTCCTCTCTGAAGAACACTTTTTTAAAATTGCTTTTACACAATCTGTTTTAATGGATTTTCTTTGCAGGGCTTCTTATGTTGAAATACACCAAATATACAAGTAGAGATTATAGATTATAGACTTATAATTTATAGATTTATAACTTATAACATATAGATTTATAGATTATGCGCAGAAGATCCTGTATAAAGAATTTGTCTACATGCTTTTCTGCATGTGCATCACAGAAGCATGTGGACAGATAATCACACTTTAGACTTTATATAGTCAGATGAAAGAGGTTTTTTTCTTATTTCAGGTTTCTTTTTCCTCTCTGTGTGTCTGAATAAAAATTTTGTGGGAAGTTTAATATTCGTGATCAGGGTATTTTCCCCTTATCGCTTGGATGCTGTTTTAAAGCAATTTTTCTAGCACCAGCTACATCGTCACCATATTCTAGCTCAAGAAAATGCACCCATACTTGGAAAGCAACATTATGTCTATTTTGCTAGGAAAGATAATGAGACTTTTATATACAAAACCTGAATTTCACTCAGATAGTGAAATTTTTTGTCAGGCAAAGATAAGTATTCATATTGAAGTAAATAAGTCTTAAATTTCTGTTACACTGATTTCCAACTCTGAGTGGTTTTTTTTAATATATTTCCATGAATATGACTTAAAATATCACAATGATTTTGAGCCCAGAAGATCTTAATAGACAGAGAACTGGAAGAAAATTCTATTTGATTTTCACTGTTCTTTGGCAGTTTCACTGGTGCTTTCTCATAACAGAAGAGCATACTGCATTTTGCAATTGCAGCATGCAGCATTAGATGTCTTCCCAGGCGAACACACAGGCCTGCACTGTATGCTTAACATTGTTATGTTACATATTTTATATTAAAAAGACACAATTGGTACCAAAGGCTGCTGAATTTCAACATTACTGTGTGGGTTATTTAATTCCATCCTATAATTGAACACTGTTCTGATCGCTGCTAGGCCTATATTTTTACTTTTTCAGTAACCATTTAAAACCAAAATATTCAGGAGTATCAGGTCAATGGACAAGATGACATGCTAATGAAAAGAACACTAGTAATTCAGCCAGCAGATATCTACCAGTCATGGTAGATGTCATCTTTTTTTTGATTTTCAAAAATGTTTAAACTACAGGAGCTTTTTGACTTGAACTTAAATCTGGTCCCCCTCCAAGCTTTTCTTACTAATTTCAAACCAATTTGTTATAATTTAAAAATTCTGTGTGACAGAGAAAAAATTATAGGCTTGTTGTTCACATTTCATTCCATAACCTTCAAAGGTAACATCTTCTGCTGGACTTATGTACTATTTCTCTGTAGGCTGAGATTTCTAACAGAACCTGGATAAACACAATGTTATTTACTTATGAAGGCATTTAAAACCTTCATCTTCTTTCATCCAGTTAAAATAAACATGTGATAAATGTGCCACTTTTATCACCCACCATAACACCCATCATAACACGAATCAGCAAGAGGTGCTAAAAAGCAAAATTAGTTCAATCAGAACCTTTTTTCTTCTTATCCATTCCTAATTTCCTGTCCAAAGGTGGGTTTTGAAGCATGTCTAAAAATCACTGTTTTCCCCAAGGAAGAGAGGAAGTAAATTTGAAAACTATTATTACTTCTGAAGAACTATATCGTATCACATAACCGAAATAATTGATCACACTATTAACAACACATCTAGAAGGGAAAAAGGTGAAATGGGGGGTGGCTAGGGCTACATCAAGCCTTGTGTACCTGAGCTGAATTTAATTGTGCACCTTTAAACTCTCCTACAATATCCTTGTTTTCTTCATCCAGCCGTGGTAGCTGTGTGGGTTTTGAAAAATTGTGATCTTAAAGATAAAGGGGTTGATTCAGAACAGGTGTAAATCAGAGATTCTCTAGATAATGAAGATAACACATTCCCAAAACAGACCATTGTGCCAGCCTGAGGTTTCCAAACATTGCAAAGTTTTGGAATAATTTCTTACTGTCAGAAGGTGATTAAACTATGCAAACTTAATGCTGAATACTTTCATGTGCCATTGAAATTTATCCTGAAAAATTCCAAGCTGGGAGGGATAGTATTTAACAGACTAGATGTGATAGGAAATTTTTTTCTGTCACATACATACTTTTGGGTTAATTTCACAGACTTTGCAGAGATGATTGTGGGTTTAGATCAGCGTAACTGACAACTGAACATACTCTTAAATCCCTGTGATGTTTAAGGTTGTGGTAAATATATGCTCCAGGCAAATGATTAACAATTTCAAACCTTTGGATACTATTTTGTGAACTGTGATGACACAAATGGCAGGATGTGCACAAATGTTGTAAAGGGACCAGCTTCCTAATGTGAGTGAAAGCGGAAGATGCACCATAATCTCCAAGGTCCTAGAGCCTCTCTGCTGCCTTTAGCTGTTAGACAGCCAGAACTGGGACTTCACTATACTTTCAAAACTTGACTTCTGTAAGTATCATCTGTAAAAAATTGTACCTTTAAACACTGGACTCCAGCACAGAAAAAAATACTCTGAATACACAGATATCAGAAGGAGTTTAATAGAATTTGAGCCATATGACCTATATGACCGTATTTGAGAATATTATTTTCCGAAATTTGAATGCAGATTCCTCCAGTTATTCTCTTTAAAGGGAAAAATTCCTTAAGATATTAATTTGATTGGTTATAATAAACCACAGGAGGCTCTTAAAATCACTGGTACAAATTCCCTGCTGGCTTAGATAAGTATAACTCCACAAGGTTCAATATTGATGCACCATGATAAACAAAATTAGTAGGTGAGGAATGAGATGAAATGGACTTCTGTTATTCTGAAATCCATGTGATTCTCCTTTCTTGCATACGTTCCAAAACCAGGCTCCAATTTTGCACAGGATCGATAGAGTTATGTCTGGTTTTGTCTGGTTCTCATTGGAGCTTTCCATATTCCACACACAGTGACAGATTTATTGCCCGTCACAGAGCAGAATGAAATACAGCAAGGAGTGGAATGAAATACAGCAAGAAGGAAATGTAGTCCATTTTGACTTTAGAAGCAAAAGCTTAATTAAATCAAAGTACTGGCACATTCAGTTCTCTCACAGACCTGAATAAATTGTCAAATAACTCCAGTCACTTTGATAATGATTCCTTAAATATACATACAAAAGAAAGCAGCTTCTATTGGCACATTTTTCTTATTATGCAGTACTCTTAAAACACTAGATACTATCTGAGAAAATATCTGATATGCTTGTATATGCTGATATGCAAGTAGTCTGCTTTAGAGCAATCATATTATATTACACAAGAATTCTGCTGTATGTATTTTCACCACAATAAATAAACTACATATAAATTGAAAAAGCACCATATTCATAACATGTCAAAAAAATAGAATGAGAAGAAAAGTTGAAATGAAAAAATGTGTAGAAGAGAAGAGAAGACTGCTAAATAAGTGAGCCATACTTAAGTAAGAGGTGATAATATGTATCTTTCATTCTAAGCAATGCCTTTTCTTCACTTTTTATAGATGAATGGGCTGGAAATATCACACCTAGGTCAGTTAAGAGTAAGATGTCCCTTTGCTTTATTCAACCTGAATCAAAGCTTCTAAGCAAGTATTGTGTGGTGAGTACAGGGGTCAGTGAGGAAGGCATCAAGTCTTTTCATCAGAGAAAAATGATGTTATAAAGCTTAAGCTCCTTCAAAGGCTGTCAGGTAAAAAAAAAAATATTCTGCTAAAGGTAGAACAGAAAGAAAACCCAGACAACCTCCCTCTCATTATTCATCACAATTAAATAATGAGAGAGATATACATTCTTGACTGGCTACAACATATTTTCTGGTTTGTTTTGGTTTTGGAAGAGCTAGTTAATCAGAGCTCTTTTCTAGTTTCAAAGGATTAGACTCCCACTGGCTATGTGAATCCATGATGGAATATGATTTAAACTCACAGTTAGAGATGGTATTGATTATTTTCGCTAATGTGAGAATGTGATGTCTTATATCTAAATTTCCTTGGTCTAAAAACACACAGGCCTCTTCTTAATCTAACTTCCATATGCTGTGAGAGAAAGTGCTTGGGTTTTAGTGTAATGGAAGAAAAAACATTAAAATAATGACAGATTTTTTGGGCAAGGGGAGTAGTGCTTGCTAGTCATATTGTTACTAGAGACCAGATGGTGGGTCAGACCACCACACCTTTTCTTACATTCTGTTGTTGCACCAAAATCATGCACCTCCAGTATCTCACAGATGCTCCTGCATCTATATCACCTTCCAGATGTGTCTGATATTCACAGATGGTGTAGGTTTCATAAACTGGAAATACCTTCCCCCCATTGTTCTGGCCATGTGCTATTTAAAAAAAAAAAGTCACTATGGAGAGGAAGGGCCATTCCTTGCTGCACCTTCTCCTGCTACTGGGAACACAGCAATAGTCTGCAGCTGTGCTAGCTGTAAAAGGGAAAAAATAATAAATCTGACTGAGTGTCTTTTTCTGTCCACGGACCTCAACAGCTGCTTGTGGAAAGGATGAGACAGAGTTCAGGTATTTGGCCACCACTAGCTTCTCTGACAGGTTCACGTCAATTCAAATTCAAGACTAGCTTTCCCAGAAAAATTTTTCATTCCAGTTTTCCTACCAAAATCTCTGTGTTTATGAAGTTATTTTCCATGAAAAATATTATACTTCATTATATTTGAAATTTGGAAGATATTCTTTCAAATGGCTTTGTATTTCAAAGTGGCATTTCTTCTCTGTAGCATCTCCTGGGTATAGGAATGGTCCTCTCCTCCCTCCACAGCTCTGGAGATTTTCAAACAGTCAGGCTTCTGGCTCTTATTTGGTCCAGTATCTTATTTTCCATTAAAGTCTTTCTGAAGCTACTAAATGAAATAGTGCAAGTTCTTTATTCTCTTTTTACATAGTAGCTGTTACAGTTCTCCAGTCTTCTGTTTCTAGACTATTACTAGGACTCTTTCATCCACTTCACGGAGACCCAGCCCACTTGCTGTGTGTAGTACAATAAGTGACAGTGTTATATTTAAAACATAATACAAATATTAAATTATTAAATTATTAAGATCATAATTGCAGTATGTCAGTGAGATTAAACTGTGCATGTTCTTCACAATAAAATTGAACATTTTTACCTCACGGGATTTTCATAATCAGCATATTCAAATAGAATCTCTGCACGAGTTAATCTTTAAAAATCAAATTTTATGTGTGTTATATTTAAAACCCACAAGTGAAGTGTCTCTGAGAGAGAATCTCTGTTATTTTCCAACTTTAAATTTGAAGGTGAAGAACTTTGCTGTTTCTATGCTTACTTATGCTGCGAATTCAAGTGGGAACTGCTTCAAATGGGAGTCTCAAAATAAGCAGCTTTTTTTTTTTTTTTAGAGAAGAGGGTAGGTTTTTTTTTCCCATTGCAGTTTTGGAAAAGAGCTATCAGAGCCTGAAAGAACATTTACAGAAGTCATTCTTAAGTGTCTGTCTATCTTATCTTAAGATAAAAAACCCCACAGATACTGAACTTTCCTTCAGTTGCTACACGGCATACAACAAGTGGAGGTAAGCTGTTTATTTGAGATAGCTGTCAGTTAGCCCAAACACTGTTTATTGGATGCTCAGGTGCTGTCTATTGGCTTTAGTGTATGTAGAGAATGAGCCAGCTAGTCATGTAGCTATTGACTTTAATTTAGCTAACCTATATATACCAGCAGGCTGATCTGTACCTGTGTTCAGTGGAAAAGTTGGTTTAAATGATCCCTGGTGATGCAAGCTCAGCATATCTTCATGAAAATTTTCAGTCTTAATTGAATTTGTATAAATCAACATGTATGTATGTGTCTGTGTGTGTTAATTTGCCTTTAGAGAGTGATAGGATTTTATGATTTAATAATTTCTTTGTTTAACAATTTCCTGTGTCATTTCAAGTTCTCAAACTACGAATTATTATTTTCCTATAATTTTGGCATTATTTCCTTCATTAAAGACAATTCTTCATTACAGAGTTCTTCTTTTGAGTACTTTCCTCTGAAAAAAAAGCGCTTTGTAAATAATGGACTTTTTGGCTCAGTGTCTAACCAATATCTTCTGTTGTTGTTATTGTTGTTGTTATTTTGGCAATTAAAATGTTTTTAAAGTTGAATTGGAATTATTCCCATGAGTGTAAAGGAAAAGGCATTTCATAAGTGAAGAGAAGATGTTTCCACCATTATTACTGTCATCTTACTGCCCATCTAACACGTTAATTCTGCAGCCCTAACAAAAAATATGTCCAGAACTTAAATTTTAGTCCTTCTGTCAAGGTAAAGATTTGAGCCTGATTTGTTATAACTCTAACAATAAATAACTCTCTAAAACTTTTACTTTTTATAAAAAGTTTAGGGTTTTGTTGGACTAGAAGGAAAGAGAATAACTTAAAAATCTCATTGCTGAAAATTCCTCTCCTTAGGTGACTGAACCCAATATTCCATACCTTCTCCAATGAACACCTATTAGGTGTTAAGCAGTAGATGGCTACACACAGCATGCAAGCTTTCTTCATAGAATATAAGTTTTCAACATAAATCCTTTCCTAAAATTAGTCAATAAGGGGTTAGAGTCCAAGTCTTCCTTCAGGTGTGTGCCTTCAGCCACAAGCTGCTCAAGGACCACACAGCTGCACACTCTCTAACTCTGCCCCTAGTGGCATGTGGAGAGAGTCCAAAGAGCAAAAATGAGAATACTTGTGGGTTGGGGTAAAGCCACTTAACTAAGGAAAAACAAAGAGGAAAACCCCTTTCAAATGTTGCAAAAACCCGATCTCTCACCACCAGAATATCAGTGCCCAGCCGTTACCCAAGCAAAAGAGACTTTGGAAGAATTTCCACCCTGTCCATTTGTTATTGCTGAACATCACATTCTAGGGCATGGGGATAGCTCTCTGATTAAGGCAGTTCAGCTGTCTTGGCTGTGTCCTCTTCCAGCCAGCCTTCTCGCTGAGAGGACAAAGAGGTAAATAGAGGTGGTCATGATGCTGTGCAAGTACTGTTTAGCAATAACTAAAACATTAGTGAGTATCAACACAGTTTGTGTCAGATAAGCCACAGCACCGCATGGGATGCTGTGAAGAAAATTAACTCCATGCTATTACAATTTATACCTTATTCCATGCCATTTTTATTGTGCTCAGGCACTACATTATTTAATCTATTTTCATAAGACATCAGTATTCTCTTCCCTACCTTTTGACATATTTACAGATATAATTCCCTCCATTCACTTCATGCATCACCCCCATTCAAATATTCATTCAAATGTCCATTCAGTTAATTTAGTCCTTGAGTTGGGTTCCACAAGTTTCAATGGTCATTCAGGACAGGAGAGATGGTGTGCTAGGTCATTGCTGCGTTTGTCCCGATCCTTACAAGGTTCTTCCTCCGTTTGTTTGCGTGACTCTTGCTTTGGTACTTCTGACATAGAACTAAGACATCACACAGCAGTGGCAATATACAACTGAGTCCATAGGTTATTTTCACCCAAGGTTAAGCCTCCTCGAGGTGCACACTGGATTTCCCCATCATTTTGTGTTATCCACCAAGGTCCTTGAGCAAAAGGGATCTTGTTTGCCTTTTCCTAATCCATACTTTCTCAGAGTCACTAATGTGCATCATAGCAACTGTATGTCCTTCTACAGTACATAGGGATTTTGTTTGGGCAGAACCAGGTTGTTCAGCAGACCCTCTAGTGTTAATCAGCCAAGTGACCTCTGCTTGGTTTGTATCCCAAATGGTTGAAGGTCCCAGCACCCATCACTCTCAGTGTAGTTTTTAACTGTTCAGTTAAAAGTTGGTGTGTGATAGGTCAAGGTATCTATGAGTACAGTAGTCTGATTTGGTTTATACTTGTTACTTGGGAGAAGAAATCGATCCCCATACCACTACAACCTCCTTTCAGCTGGATGTAGAGAGTGATAAAACTCTCCTAAGCCTCCTTTTCTTCATGCTAAACCATAAAGCCCAGCTCCATCAGCCAATCCTTATAAGACTTGTGCTCTAGACCCTTCCCCAGCTCCGTTTCCCTTCTCTGGACATGCTCCAGCACCTCAGTTCCTGTAGTGATTGTCTATCACACCAAGTAAGCAGCAAGCCAACCCTGTACCTGATATTAATACAGGCTAAGGGATTAACAGATGGTGAGCAGCCCTGCCTAGGGCTTGTGTTGAGGGTGTTGGTGTATGAGAACCTCAACATGAGCTGGCAATGTGCACTTGCAGCCCGAAAAGTTAACCACATCCTTGGCTGCATCCAAAGCAGTGTGGCAAACAGGTCAAAGGAGGTGATTCTGCCCTTCTCCTCTGCCCTGGAGAGACCTCACCTGCACTGCTGCACCCAGCCCTGGGGTCCTCAGCACAGGAAGGACATGGATCTGTTGGAGCAAAGGAGGCCCACCAAGATGATTAGAGGGATGGAGCACCTCTCCTGTGAGGACAGTGCTGAGAACATTGGGAATGTTGAGCCTGGAGAAGAGAAGGCTTTGTGGTGACCTAGTTGTGGCTTTCCAGTACTTCAAGGGAGCCTTCAAGAAAGCTGGAGAGAGACAATTTACAGGGTCATGCAGTTACTGGACAAGGGGAAAGAGATTAAAACTGAAAGAGAGTAGGTTTAGATATTTACTGTGAGAATGGTGAGGCACCAGAGCAGGTTGCCCAGAGGTGTTGTGGGTGCCCCATCCCTGGAAGTGTTCAAGGCCAGGTTGGACAGGCTTTGGGCAACCTTGTCAAGTGAAAGGTGTCCCGGCCTGTGGCAGGGGGTGGTTGGCACCAGATGATCCTTAAGGCCCCTTCCAATCCAAGCCATTCTATAAGATGTGAAGGGTAATTGTTGGTTTCTGGTTTTGTTTTGATTTCAAGCGCCTGTTGGTTAGTTTTCAAAGATGCCTAAATCAAATAAAATCAAATTAAGACAGTAGAATATTTCATATAATTTTATATTTGGTTCAGCTTTGCATCTGCTGATGTAGCTGCTAGATGAAAATGCAGCTTTTTAGAATAGCAAACTGTATTCAAACATAAGATTAAGCATTAGACTTTTGGTGGATATTACTCAGAAAAGAATGTGAAAGGAAAAATGTAACTATGTTATGTTTATTCTATAACTTGAGATTGAGTGTTTCACTTCAATTTGATTGCAAGTGCAAGATACAGCATTAATCAGTTTAAGCCATTGATATGAGGACTTAAGTTACACAAGCATAAAAACAGAGTCCTTATAAAGTGGGGAGAAAAATGAATACATACTGGTAAAAGAAAAAAGACTTTTTTAAAAAAGGA
Source organism: Ifrita kowaldi (assembly GCA_013398055.1). Lineage (NCBI taxonomy): Eukaryota > Metazoa > Chordata > Aves > Passeriformes > Cinclosomatidae > Ifrita > Ifrita kowaldi. The sequence continues at coordinate 34,458 of VZRS01004221.1, forward strand.
TGGCTTTCATGTTTTTGTCTCTTTTTTTTCCCTGGCTATAATAAAAAGGGGCTATTCTGAATTCAGAGATCCTTAAAGTCTTTTATAATTGCTCATGAATTATTGTTCTTCTTTAATGAAAAAAATACATATTTTCTTCTTAACTACTCATTCCTCATTGCTTCAGGGAACATACATTTTACTCCACAAAAACTGAACAGTTTGTATAGTTTAAAAGAACCATTGAGATGGTCTTTTCAATTTCCTTTGATAACTTCACAAACGTTGACTTTATCAGCATTTATACATTGCAGGAGGAAATTTCCTAGCAAAATATCCAAAATATCTGAAGAGACATTTTAAAATTTCTTTTTGCATGACCCAAACTGTTGCTTGCCCTGTTGACATTTAGTGATGATTCTATTGTGAATCACTTGATAATTTTGTTTCTTTTGAAAAGTAGGCAGGGTTGGAACAGTGTCCTTCTCCTGTTTCATATAACATCCAACCCAGTTTGGATGCTAGAGAAATAGATTCAAACAGAAATCATTAATAATAATGTGTGAACATGGGCAGATCAGAGCTGCACGCAGAGGTACACACAGATGTAATGACAGACACTTCCTTTTTCTCTTGTCATTTCCCAGCATATACTTACTGGACAATTGAAAAACACAAGAGAAACACAAGAAACAACAGATATCTAACATAAGAAGAGCTATGAAAATTCCTCACTATGACTTGCATCTGGGTTGCAAACCTGATGTTATTATCTGCTGACACCAAGGCCGATCCTCAAAATGTCTCTAAAGTTGAATTTTACACCCATAAAGAAACTAAATGTAAATCATTATGGCTCTGTGACAGAGTATGGGTTCAAACCTGTCTCATATGCTATAAATGCGTGTCTCCATTACTTCCTGTAACTTCAAATTGTTATCATAAACTATTATTAATAATAGGAACAGTGAAGTGGGTTTCTTTTAAAAATCCAAGACTCACAAAGTCCAGAAATTTGCAGCCACACAATATATTTGTCCTAAACACACATGGGATTTTACCTACCTCATCTTGAAGTCCTAGCTCCAAGATTTTTTTAGTTTATTAAGATCGACTGATTATGTAACAGGCAAGATTTCCTCGTGGAATCTTGTTGTTTCAGCATTATGTTTCAACATAGTTAGCTATTAGCTAGTGGATTGAGAAATAAAAAATTAAATGTGAAAAGCCAAATGTGCGTGAATAGTAGTCCTAAATGGAAGAAACGGAGAGAATTGATTTATCTCCTAGTAACATGCTATTTTTAATAACTTTTGCAAAAGGAAAAACCTGTGCACTGTCTATTCTCTCATGCACCCTTCATTAAGAAACAAATACTTGTATAGTAGAGGTAAAGCTCTAATGGAGGTTCTGACTGCAAGCAGGCTAGAAGGTCTTACCTTAAAAATGAAAATTATCAGCTTCCAAGTGTCTGATACCTTTTCAACAGAAAACCTTCTTTGATTTTAAGTCAGGACACAGTGCAATGAATAACTCTGGTGGCATTTTATTCATTATTTCATAGTCCCTGGGGTCTTGTAGGATTGAACCTACTGAAAATACTAACTGCGTTCCTATTTGTGTATGATCTTATATATCACATTTCTACTTCTCTTTCATAATATGTGTATAACATTTCTACCTCTCCGGTTATAACATTTTTTTCATTGCTTGTAAAACTTCTCTTTTGAGTGTTGGACTAACTAGCTTTGGAAAAACAACCAATTTGTTCCATATTGACCAAATATTCAAAACATATACTATTTTTTTTTTTGCGTGCGCTTCTGTGTGTTTAAGTGTGTGTACACCTAGATGTAAGCAGACCATTATTATTTACACATATATTATTAATAAATTGTTTCTTATTCCTGTCCTCAGACTTCTGGTGTTTTCTTCTCTCACAGCTGACTCTGTGATAGAAGACAACACAAAAAATTCATTTGCTGGTTGAGAAGACTGAAGTTAATTTGCCACTTCTTGACGTGGTCAAAATAAATAGAATACTTACCATAAAAATGTCATTCCTTAGACTTTCCTGGTTATAATAAATTCTGGTGGCATAATATGTCTGCTTGACAGTCTTGTGATCTGAGACAGTTCAGTAAGACTGAGAACCTGCTGAGATATTACTTCTAGGATTTTGCACTCCTTTAGAGAATTTCTGAGGTCTGTCTACAAATATTAGGCAGCAACCATTCTAGGAATGCGCCTTTCTGAGATCCATAGGACTTTGCTTTCCCTTACAATAAAAATGATTAATACTCTATACATCGATTGTAGAGAATCAGAGACTTGTCAAAATCCCCAAGTTACTGACACCTCTACATGTAAAATTCCACCAATTAGAAGTTCAACTGAGTGCACTGTGCTTAGATAGTGGTATAAAATTTTGCAGCTAAATCACCTTTCTTGCAGGCTTGAGGACTATATTCAACTCTTTCACCAAGCATCTTAGCTAAGAAATATCTTCATATCACAGAAACATGCCATGGTTTAGCAATGATTCTCACCAGTTCAGTGCCCTCAACTGAGACTTTTCAAGCCATGTGCTGGTCTCTCTCTCTCTCTCTCTCTCTCCCTCTTCCCTGCATTCTGATCCCTCTTCCCCCATGGTGGGCTGGAGAGGAGAATTGGACAATGGAAAGGTAAACATCAGAGAAAAGAACAAGTGTTGGGTTAAGAGCAGTTTACTGGAAACAGCAATGAGATAAGAAAACAAACAGTAACAGCAACAATACTAATGACTGAGGGTACAAGATAGAAATTATTCACATGGAACTTGTCAACAGACAATACCGGAATCCCTTTTCCCCAGAAGAGAGTCCCTTTCCCATACCCCCAGCAATGATGTGAGGTGGTGTAGAATAACCTCTGGATTCTAGCCATGGCCCCTCCTGGCTGCTGCAAGAATTAACCCTGTCCTGGCTACAACCAGGACAAAATGCGTCAGGGAACTGACTGTACACGGCATAGGAAAGAACAGGTGTAGCTGACATATCAACAATCACACAATGGAAGTAATGATTATTTGCATTACTGAATGAAAAAGAAGACATATTAAAGAAAAAAACAGAAAAGCACAAATAAGAGAGGAGAACAACATACTAAGAAAATTATTAAGAAGTTTTGAATTTTTTGCCACACTGAACAAATATATTCCCATCTGAAGGTATATACAAACTGCAGTTTAGCAATATTGTGACAGAATCAGCAAAATTTGAAATCACCATAGTCAACAGGCTTCAAAAGAGCTGGTTTATATCAGCCATCAACATGGTCTGTTGTTTATGAGCTTTCTTCCCTAACCCAGCTTCAAACAGCATGATTGTAAGTTTGAAGTGAAATAAGTTCCCTAGTGCTCAGCTATGCCAGCTTAATTCCTCTGACACTGTTGGTATGTGTTACATGTCAAAGTTAAAGACGGTAAACATTAATTGCTAAAAAGGTTTTTAATTTCATGTAATCTAAACTTATTTTGTCGCCTTTGATGTTAGTTCTCTGTGTGCTTTATTTTATACTGCAACAGCAGTATGAAAATTCTTCTAAGGGAAATATTTGTCCTGCCTTCCTAAAACAAAATGAAGACAAACAGTTATTTAGAGGTAATATTTACAAGTAGCTGATTCTCATTTGATTTGATGCTTTTCAGTGTGGAGTTGCCAGTGCCTGGAATACAGAAATATAGACAATGGGAGAGGAGAAGGTTAAGAAACCTTGTCACCCTCTGGAGGACAGACATGAGATTCGTTGCTTCCCTGCCAGGGTCCAGTGAACCTACATAGAATAATTGTAGCAGAAATCTTTGGTGTTCAGCTGGAGTAAGACAACAAGCAGTTTCCATTTCTCTGTCCAAACTCACTCCAGGACAAAATCATCCGGTTTCAGGTTTGATTTAAGCAAGCCATCTCAATTTTCATTTATGGAGACATGGAGCCCACGCAGCCAATGTACATGTGACCTCATCATTATTGCAACATCTGCCTGTACACACTCACAGAACAAGAGCATCCACCACATGAACTGTTTCTTAAGTGATTGTGCGTCAGGGCTCTAAAAGCAGTTTGGCTTGAAAATGAGGATTTCAGGAATATCAGTCCTGCTTGTTGCATCTCTTATACTACACTGGAAACCTAGCTGCTTAATATTTAGAGACAAAAAGATGTGCTTCAGCTCTAAATGAAGAAGTATTTTTGACCAAACTGAAACCTAAAGGAATTCAAACTCAGAATTTGCCACTAAAAGCCATAGCCACAGCAGTTTACAAAGCCATTTACGATATCCTGCAGCCTATATTTTTAAAATTTCCATCACTCTCTTTTATAGTTTTATGTATATCCTACCTGATTTTGTACCCTGTTTCCTGGGTACAGAGACAAAGGGGTGGAACTTTTAGAGCTGTTTTTTTAATGCCACTCACATCACAGGAGGGAGGACAAGTGTGTGGTTTCAGCAGGAAAAAGCTGGGGCTTGGAAAACAAAAAGTTTGCCTTTTTTGCCTTCAGGAAGAAGGTACCAGGTCAGCCTGGTGGAGCTAGCCCTGCTGCATTTTTATTTGTTTGGTGGTGATACTTTTTTTGTGAGTAAAACACTCTCTCTCTTTTGTACAGTCTTCATCATGAATATTATGATTGTTGAGATTTTCAGTAAACTGTTATTCCAATTTATATTCTCTCACAGTGTTCCTCCATTTTCAGAAGGGGCAGGGGGAGAAGGGAGTAGCTTGAGTGGGTTTAATTTCCTAGATAGGACTTAAAACCAGCACACTCTCATATTATTTTGGGAAACATTTTGGTGTATTTTATTTCATTGCTTATTTCCAGCCATAAGATAACTTAACTTTCTACAACATTCTTTCTCTGAATAACAAAATCAGCAATTATAGCTGTAACACTCAAAGTGCTTACCTTTTGGGAATACATTTTTACACAAGTTCTTTTGTATGCCGAAGACTGCAAAAGCATTCTGAATATTCACAGAAAATTATTATGCTTGCCTCTAAAGTATCTGAACAACCATTACAAAAAGGATGACTTGTGACTAAAGGTTTATGATTTTGAAATGGAGAAAATACATTTTTTTTCAGCAGGGTATTATAAGCAGACTCAAAATTCAGCCTTTACTAAAGTGCTTTTTAAGAGTCAGACCTTGTTTCCTGCCTGCTTTTCTACCAAAGTTTTAATTTAATTGCTTACATTCGTCTGTCTAACTTAGAAAACACTTATGTCTCAGATGCACAGTGTAGACTCCTCAGGCACCTGTACCTGCTATCTACTTATACCAAAACTTTTTCTTAAATATAAGTGGTCCTTCAAATAAGTGTTTGCTGCTGTTTCATATGAATGTTGCTGTATGATTCTTTCATATAAATTTTCTATTTTTGCTGTTATCCACTTCCTAATCTTCATTTTCAGTATTTGTTCTCATTTGCTTGACACTTTTATTTTTCTTTATTGAATTACAGATCTACTAGTAATCTTCTTATTCTAGACTTCTAGTTAATTGTTTGCTTTCTACAGTTCTGGACCTGCCCATTCAACACACATTATTCTACCAAACTTCACTATCTTTCATCATCACTCTATAGGTGATTTAAAACAAAGTTAAATGTTCAATTTCAAAGAATTTGAAGAATGTTAGTGTTGAAGAAGAATTCCGTGGTTAATTGGAGGAGATAATTCTAAATAAAAGGAATACCACAAGAGGAGGATTTTATTTTCCTTCACTAAAAATTTTCTAGAGTTATTCTTATCAATGCCAGCTGTCTACAAGATATTTATCAAGCAAAGCATTTCACAGAATCATACTATCACAGAATGGGTAAGGTTGGAAGGGACCACAGTGGGTCATCTACTCCAACATCCCTGTTCAAGCTGGGCCATCATAGAGCACATTGCATGGAATTGTGTACAGCACGTTCTTGAATATCTCCAGTGAGGAGGACTCCACACCCTCTCTGGACAATCTGTTCCAGTGCACAGTCACATGGACAGTAAAAACGTTCATCCTCATATTCAGATGGAAATTCTTGTGCATCAGTTTCTGCCCATTGCCTCTTGTCCTATTGCTTGGCACCATCAAGCAGAGCCTGGCTCCATACTCTTGGCACCCTCCCTTCAGATGCTTACTTTGATGAGGTCCCCTCTCATTTGTCTCTTCTTGAGGCTGAACAGGCCTGACTTTCTCAGCCTTTCCTCATAAGAGAGATGCTGCAGTCCCTTAATCATCTTTGTACCCCTCCTTTAGACCTGCTCCAGGAGCTCCATGTCTCTCTTGCACTGAGCCCAGAACTGGACACATCACTCCAGACATGGGCTTTGGAGCAACCCTTCTACTAGGCTGACCAGAGGGGCAGGATCACCTCTGTCGACCTGCAATACTCTTCCTAGTGCACCCCAGGATCCCATTGGCCTTCTTGGCCACAGGGGCCCATTGCTGGCTCATGGACAGCTTGTTGTCCACCAGGACACCCAGGTTCTTCTCTGCAGAGCTGTTCTCCAGCATGTCAGTCCCCAGGTGATACTGGTGCCTGTGGTTATCTTCTCCGAGTTGTAGGACCCTGCATTTGCCTTTGTAGAATTTCAGAGAGTTCTTCTCTGCCCATTTGTCCAACCTGTCAAGGTCCGTCTGAATGGCTGCACAATACACTTTGGATTGGCCACTCCTTCCAGCTTTGTATCACCAGTGAACTTGCTGAGCAGGCATTTTCCCCTTCATTGAAATAAATAATGAATAAGTTAAACAATACTGGGCCCAGTATTGAACCTTGAGGGACAGCTCTAGTGACAGGCCTCCCAATAGACCCTGTGACAATGACTTGGACACTCTAGAATCTGATGTCCAGCCAGTTCTCCATCCACTGCCCACTCATCCAATCCACACTCCCTGAATTCATTTATGAGGATTTTGTGAGAGACAGTGCTGAAAGCCTTTCTAAAGATAGACAACATCCACTGCTCTCTCCTCATCCATCTAGGTGGTTGTTTCATTGTAGAAGGCTATCAGGTTGGTCGAATGTGCTTTACCTTTAGTGAATCCATTCTGATTGCTCCTGATCACCTCCCTGCCCACATGGATAGAGATGGCCCCCAGAATGTGATGCTCCATCACCTTTCCAGGAATCGAGATGATTGGTCATTCCCTGAGCCCTCCTTCTTGTCCTTGTTGAAGACCAGTGACATTTGCTTTCTTCCAGTCCTCAGGCACCTCTCCTGAACTCCATGACCTTTCAAAGATGATGGTGAGCAGCCTCACTGTGATTTCCACCAACTCTCTCAGCACTCAACGATGCATCCTGTCAGGACCCATGGACTTGTGGATGTCAAGTTTGCCTAGATGATTCTAACCTGAGTCTCCTTGACCAGCAGTCAAGGAGAGTTGGGTTAGAGTCTGTCTGTCTTCCAAGTTTCCTTTACCCTGGTCTCCTGGGTTAGAGTTTTCTGAGGGATGATCGTATCAGTGAAGATTGATGCAAAGAAAGCTTTAAGTTAGCCTGTCTTCTTGACACCCACTTTTGAGTGAGTGCAATATCATTGTTTTGCATAACTTCTGCTTTGTCGGCCTAGCAGAGCTGAGCTGGCATCCTGCCTCTGTTTTGCCTGTTACATCCTTTATCTGTTTCTTCAAGGCTGTGCTATTCTGTCCTTATCGGTGTCAGCCCCACTTCCTTTCAGCAACCTTGGTCGGGGGGCTGTGTGTGTGTGTGTGGTCAGTGCTGTCACTTGCGGCCTCCTCCTGCCACCCACTGGACTCAGTTGGTGTCAGTGCAGCCTTGGGTCACTGCTCAGATGGTGAGGGGGTGGGTGGGAAGAAAATGAACTTGGTGGTCTGTGGCGGTGCGCCTTGGCC
>VZRS01004222.1:0-15618 GCA_013398055.1 Ifrita kowaldi
TTGGGCACCACAATATAAAAATAGACATTAAGCCATTAGAGAGTTTCCAAAAGAGGCCATGAAGAGGGAGAAGAGTCTGGACAGGCAAGCAGAGGAGCAACTGAGGCACTGGGCTGGTTTAGCTGCAGTGGAGGAGCCTGAGGGCAGAGCTCTAATATCAGCATATTCCAGTTAATTCATTAAGGTGCAAAAAAAGAAAAAAAAAATCCTCAGCTGGGGAATGCTTAGGCTTGTGCAAGAAGATCTGTGGACTTCTGTACACAGCTAAAAGGTGGAAGAGTGTCAGAGCTAAGGACCAAATTCTGTAAGACAGAGAATAGCCTACAAGTGGCATCCTTACTTGGGCTCCTCTGGGATGACCACTGTGAGGCCACAGGACACTTTTTATTACTCATTTTCATTTAGGTAAGTGTTGTATGGTGTGCAGACTTCACCTACTGCCCTAAAGGAGAGAATTATTTTAATTATCATGTTTTAATCTTGGTTCTCAGATCCTGGGTTTGATCATGTCCTGCTTGGTGCAAGTCATTAAATGTTTTTTTGTTGATGGATGAGGTTTGTCATAATTTTAAGGGAAATACATTTTGAAAACATTATTCAAAAATTTAAGACTTTCCGGATAAGGTGAAGGCTGAATATGATCCACTTATGCAGAAAGATTAGCCAAAAGAGTTTCTGGCTGTCTGATTTTCATGTGACCTACTGAGGACACAATGAACCTCTTGAACTCCAGCCCCATCCAAGTAAAGTTGCCCCCAGCAGAACCAGAAGGAAAACCTGAAGATGTGATATTAAAAAAGGCAAACATCTTTAATATTGCTATGCAGAAATCAAGTCAAACTATGTCAAAAACTCCAACAGATAAAATGCCCCCCCACATTTGTACTAGGTAAAAAAACCTCCTGTGATGATACCAAAAAGAATATGGGAATAAACCCTCTTTGGGGGAGAGAGAGGAGGGGAGGGAAGGAATTTGGCTGAGATCACTAGAGGAGGATGATGAGTTGTTGGTGATGTCATCAGGGCTTCTCTCCACGGTTGTCTGTAACACAAAATATTTGTAGAAAACCTTAAAATGATGACTGGGGGCCAGGTCGTTGCCTGGACACATTCAAGGGCCATTTCTTTTGTACCGATGGAGTAGGAGGATTGAGAAGGGAAACATGGATAGCCTTGGAATCCATTTGCCACTTGCTCCTCCTGATTCTCGAACCTTGACTACAAAATATCCTGGAATAACTCAGATTTTAGGATAAAGTCCAAATGTGTCTTGTTGCTGTTAAAATATTGTATGAATCACAGAAGGTTATTCCAGGCTTTAGGCTGCCTAATAGTAGCTTCTGTCAAAAGGGAGAGAGAGCTTTGGCAAAAGCAGTGTTTTTGTTCTTCTGATTAATGTTCTACCTAAGGAATTCCACTAAATTCCCTGGACCTACCCAAACTTTCCAAGTTATATGCAGATAACTTCTCATGCCATATCTCACAAGGAAGTGTGGAAAAGCAGGTTGTATCCTGTATTCCTGCTGAGCGCTGGAATAGAGAAGCATGATAAAATGTATAAAATATTGACTTAATTCCCAGAAAATTTGTCCTTTCCATCATTTCTACAGGTCTCAGATAAAGAATAGCATTGCTGGAACAGAGCATTTGCATTTTGTGCCAGGCTTGCTTTATATCACTTTGGAAAATATCCCAATGAATCCTATGTAAACATTATTAGAAAACAATGCTGTATTAAGACTCATGGTCTCTGTGGTTAAACAGCTTCTGTATCTCCTAGCAGTGAGTATCAATCCCATTTTTTATGTATTTTACATTGCATTTTTGATATTGCAAAAGTAACTTCACAAATTAAGCCATTATTTTAAAATTTGCATGGGAATGTCTGTTTTCTGGGGACTTTCATAAAAGTTTAATGAAACTGAAGCGAATTAGGTTCAGTTTTTTCTTCTGGAAAGCACGCTGGCTTTTGGAGCACACAGTATGTTTACATTTTAAGTTGCCCCAGTATATCAATTAGTGAACACACTTATGAGATTGTCCATTTAAAACAACATTTTTACACCACATACAGCCTTGTAAATCACAGGATGCTGACAACATGAAATGCCAGCTGTGAAATGAGAAACTGATGAAAATGCAGTAATTCTGAATTTTGATATAATATAAATCATGTCAGCAATATTTGTGAATAGCAGCTGTCAAGATTTCATTTGAACTGCATGTATTATGGTATTTTTATATTCTCTTATTTTCTGATAAATTAGACCTCCCTCTGCCCCCTCCCAACCTTGCTGTATGATAACCTTTGCAAGGATTGGAAATTTGTATAAAAATTTTGACTGAATGGCATGAAATGTATTGTCACAATGTTCAAACAGAGAGAATAATGGCTTCAAACTGACAGAAAGTAGGTTTAGATCAGATAGTGGGAAGGAATTGTTCCCTGGGAGGGTGGGCAGGCCCTGGCACAGGGTGCCCAGAGCAGCTGTGGCTGCCCCTGGATCCCTGGCAGTGCCCAAGGCCAGGTTGGGCATTGGGGCTTGGAGCAGCCTGGGACAGTGGAAGGTGTCCCTGCCCATGGCAGGGGTGGCACTGGATGGGCTTTAAGGTCCCTCCCAGCCCAGGACATTCTATGATTCTCTGAATTAAAATTGTGTTCAAAAACATCACATATATCATAGTGTTGCTGTTTATTTTAAAAACTTGGTATTTAAAATTTTCCAAAGCGTGTTTTATTTAAAGATGTGACGGGGGCTGGAGAATTCTATCGAGCAGATTGTGATGTTTGGACTCTTATCCTGCAAAGAAATCCAAAAGATCAGAATGGGTCTTTATTGGGGTGGTTTAGATATGGAAGTAGCTGCAGAATCAGATCCCCAGTGTGGGGAGGTCTGGCTCTGTGCACTGCCTGGCAGTCCTGTGTGCATGCTAAGAAAATGAAGATCAGGCTGGAATGCCTAAAAGGAGCAAATATTTTCTGAGGTTTTTGTCACTGTGTATTCATCTAAAGTAAAGGAATTTGTCCATGACTGCAAAAACCTTTCTGTTTTCTTGTCTGCTCTCTGAACATTGGTTTTTTTCCCATCACCTCCTAAGGCATCAAGAAAAATCAGGAAATGCTGCTGTATTTGAATGGGCTCTGAAATGCTGGTGTTCAGTGAGTGATACAATCACAACTTAATGAGTCGCCTGTAGGATAAAGAATTCAGATGTCTGTCAGTGGAAGTGACCCGATTTGTATTGAGTTTTAGAAAGATAAAATGGAATTTGTTGGCATAATTTAATATGATTTGCTTCAAAAATCAATGTATAAAATCATTTAAGGCTATTCTTTGAACAGCAGCAAACAAACAGTATTAAACAGTTGTTACCAGCAAGGTGTGATGTGCAGATTTTCCTACAGACGGTTCCCACTTTGGAGCTGAGGCTGCGTGTGAGATACAGGGAATTCCTGAAGCTGGGAAAGGCAATCATGGGGAAGCTGAGTGCCTTCAGAGGAGGAGCAGGTAATAGTTCTTGCTTTGATTTCCAATCAGTGTCACTTGGACTTTCCACAGTTTAGGCTGGGTAATTCATTGTCACGGGAAGTGTGATTTGCTGTGAATGTTGTGCAGGCACAGGTGCTGCTCGTGGTATGGGGATGTCACCTGCCAGTCCGAATGTGCCACCCTGACTGGCATCCCAGTCCTCCTATCTAATGCAGGAATAAATATGTAAAAGCAATGCAACCAAGAATTCTTTCATGAGGAAGCCATGTTTCACTCAGCAGCATGATTTCATGCTCAGCTGGCAGTGATTGTGGTGAAACCCAAGGGCAATCACAGGAGTTACAGAACTGTCATTTGAAGGAAAAATCTCTTACATTTCCCAATATGCAGACTAGATGGGGCAAAAGGGATGGGAACTTCAGCAAAAACAAATGTCAGTTGAAGATAATGAGGCATAAATATGCTTTATAGTGGGAAGAAACTCAGAGAAATTATTAAATAGCTTTTCAAAACATAACTACCTGTAAAAAGTGCTCCTGGAGTTAAAAAGGCCGAAGTTTGTAAACACAAGAATGTTGGTCCAAAGGAAAGCAGTGGCAAAACCCCAGTGACTTTCCCTGCACTAATTGCACCTCAAAGAATTCTAGAGGGAGGATTCATATCCAGAATGGAACAACCAGGCAAACGCACATTCTGTAATTCCAGAAAGTGCTCACACTTTGGCACTGAGGGAGCTTAGACCTTTCTATTCAATAACAAATTGGTGACCATCCTGAGAAAGTTTTGATAACTTTGATCCTTTGATTTGCAATTCCTTTTGTGAAACACAAAACTGAGTACAGTGACTTCCTCTGCTCCAACTATCAAATCACTGAAAAATGCAAACAAAATTAAGTACTTTGATCCACTTATGACGGAATATTATCTTCCCCTAGCATAGTGATGGCTGCTACAATGCTCTACCAGCAGTCTGGAAGTTGGGAGTCCTTTATCTGGATGAAAATAGGGAGCATGTCTTTCCACTCAGAAAATAGCAAGTTAATAGTTAAGAACTTTTAAGACTGAGTAAATGGGCTGGGGCAGGAAAATCCTGTAACCTACTAAGAGCATGAGAGGAAACATTTGCTGACTAAGACAAGCAACCAGAGTAAGACTTGTAACATTTTTATGTTTGTTTGTTGGTCCTGGAAGACAATCACCAAACCTTTACTACAAATTTTACATACATATATACATATATATATATAAAAATATATATATGTATGTGAATGAAATTCAGAGCTGGTATCATTTGTTGGCTTTTGGGAACTTAAAAATAAGTTCACCTCAAATTAAAACTCTCTTTCTTTTAGTGCTCTGTTTGTAGTTCTGGCCAGTAGCACATCTACGCTATAGGGCAGATGAAATATGATCTTTGCTTTTATATAGGCCTGTAATTTCTAAGAGTCTATGTCTAAAAACTTCTAGAAGTTGTTGCACCTTCAGAACAATTGTGGTTCATACCAGATGATTAATAATTCTGATTTTAATTCTGTTCTGCATGTTTGCTCCTTGAAAATTTAGTGATTACTCCTGCAATCCTTTGTGTTATAATAGATTTTTTTAAAATACCCAAGTTGTGATAAATATTTATCACTGACCCTTTAGGGGATTTCTGCTTCCATCTGAAGAGGTTTGGTCTCGCTTCTCTATTTAATTTCTTGTATAGATGCTGTCTCATAACTCTCATCAGTGATGTCAGCCTCTTTATACCTTTTTTGGTTCTATTTTATACTTTAAGCCGAAGTGATCAAAATTGTTGGATTGAGACTAATTCATGTAGTGACATAGTCATGTTTTTTTCTCTTCAGTAATTTTTAATGCTCTACTTCCCTTTTTGAACAGTTCTGTTCTCATTTGAACGTACCCAAAGAACAACCCAAAGTGAAAGGAAGTTCTGTCTCCCAAGTGAAAATAGTAGCAGAAATACATGTCCTGATGCTGATTCTTTTCCATTGGCATTTCTTTGCATTTAGCATTATTTAATTTCATTTGTTATTTTATTACCCTTAGTATTGTGAAGTTCTTCAACAGCTTTTCTCGTAAGTGTTTTATTTCATAATCCAGAATAATTCTGTATAATCAACAAAATTTTACCTCAGCATTCCTTTGTCCTTCTGGATCCCCTGTATTGAATAGACTATGTCTTAACATTAATCCTTCTCCAATTCCCTCAGTACCTTTCCTCTTATGGCAACAAGTCTTGCTTCTTATCCATTAGATCCAATCTTTTAAACTGTCAATAGTCCTTAAGAGAAGCTTCTCCTTTGTCTATTGCTATATCTGTTCTCTGCTGAGCCTTTGGAAATGGATCATGTGGAAGAAAAAAAAAAATTAAAATAATCCTCTGCATCTGCCCAGCTCTGCAGTTCCTTAACGAAATCAAATGGATCCACAGGGTTGGATTCACTCTATACAAATGTATCAGGCTTATCAATTTACTTAGAAATTTGGTTCTTTATTCAGATTTCCACAAATTTAGTTAATATAGGGGTCAGAATTGCTCATTTGTGCTCATGAAATCATCCCTGGGTCCCATTTTAAATGCAGGTGTTGCAATTACCACCCTCAGCTCAGTGGTTGAAGAAGATTATCCAGTAGATAACATATCAGCCTCAGAGTCCAGCAATTTCATATTTAATTGCATTAGAATTTTTAGGTGAATAATTTCTTCTGCTCTCAACTTTTGATGATTTTATACTATTTTTTTTTCCTAAAACCTTTTTTATTGACACTTAAAGTCGAGGCAGATCCATAATTCTTAAAGAATGGCCCTGATGTCATGAATCTCCCAAACCTTCACAGTAAGCACTGGTGGAAAGAGTCTATTTAACTTTCTTATTGTGGCCTTAACTTCCTTGAGTATTTTTTTCATTTCTTCATCATCTGTCATCCTTCCCAACTCTGGCATGGCTTTAGGGTCCCTTCCAACCCAAAACGCTCTATGTTTCTGATTCTCTGGTTGTTTATAGGATCTTTTCCAGTTTAGGGCTGCTGAGACAAAGTCGCTGCTTTTTATTCTGCCTGCAGATGTTCTATAGGGGCTTGAAAGCATTCATATGATAATTAAGTGAGTTGAGATTGTTGGAATATGAATAAACAAGTTTGTAAATACCAATTATATGCATTTATTTAGCGTGAGCTGAACAAATGTTTCTAAGTGCTGTATTTGAGAAAGGAAGTTCAGTTACAAACCAAGTCTTAAAAACCTCTGCCTTGGGACTTCATAAGTAAAAGAGAAACAAATCATTCATACATTGCATCCACACAATCTCCTTTTCTCATAGCTCTCTGTATCCCAGAAATCATATTTGGAGTGCCACTATTGCAGAGATACAGGTCTTTTTGGCTGGAATAAGCTTTCATGCATCAGAGCAGCAGCAAAACTAAAATTTGATTTTTCCAGATACATTTTTTATGACGTGTCAGGCGCTGCTGAAAACTTTGGGGACGCTTCATGTGACAAAGTGCACTGTAACATCAAAATATTCCCAGCTTTCAAGTTGAACCTTGCAGTCCTTTGTATGAGGCTCAGTTCAGAGCTGCACATCTGTGCACGTTGTCACTCCGAGCAACACAACCTGCAGCTGGTCAGACTTGGGGAAATGGGAGTGCCCAGGCTGCCAAACTGATCCTTCCTCCGCAGGGAAGGGTCTCCATCACTCATTCATCTCTTTGCCTCTCCCAGCTTTTCATGTGGTTCCAGATTCATTTGTATTCATCCAAGAGGAGGAGTCAGGAAATGTAAGGCACTGTCAGATTTGTGTGCAGCCCCCCTTGGTCCTTTTAATGTCCTGGTGTGTTTCATTGAAGTTCTTCATCATGAAGCAAGCAGCTGTTCTCTTCTGCAGGTGTATTTTTCAGATTCTTAGAACTGCTGCTTGGGTCTGAAGAGTATGGGAATTTTTTTGAGAAATGCTGTGAAAGAAAACTTCCCCAAAAAAAGTACTTGCATCATAAATTTTCAGCATTTAGAGCAGGCATCACGTTTATTTCTGACTGAAAAGTTAATGCAAAAGTATTCCTGACATCTGGAATAATTAAGGAAATCACACTGTCCACATTCTTACTTGGGCAGTTCCAGTGTGGGATATTTTAATTTTGAACTCTTATTGTCTCATATTCATAAATCCCAATTCCTCAACTGAAGTCTAAGCATTCACAAACCCTTTCCCTTACAGGGATTCCCATACTGGTATCCCACATCTTCTGAGTATTTCAGGAGTCACTGTGCTTCACTGTCTTTTACTGGAAACTGAGTTGGAAGAGTATAATTAGTACTGAGTAAATAGCTAAGACATCTACACAGTGAAGCTGAACACTAGAACCAGCAGCCAACCTCGTGTTCTAGACTGGATCTTTTTATTTATGAAAAATAAACTGGAATAACCCTTAAAAAAAACAGAAAAAAATCCTTGAAATCAAACAAACATAAGCACAAAACCCCAACCCCAATCCTGTGCAGTCGACACTGCAGTTTTCTAGTCATCTGCTGAAAAGAGGAATGCAAAAGGTACTCAAATTTCACATTATGTTTTATTTGCTTGGTTTAGGGCTTTTAACTGCCAGGTCACAAAGTTTAAGAGAAGTTTAAAAATTATCTTTTTGGATGGTTCAGAAGCATGTTGGGTTAATCCCCTTTATCTTCCAGTTTCTCAAAAAACATGCAGACATAGGTGATTATTATTAACAAAGAGAAATTTGTTTATTATCAAAAAGATAATTATTAATGAAGAGAATACTGAGTTTCCGTGAAAAACAAATTCATATAACTTATTTCAATCTGATTATATGCAGACTGCTAATAGCATCTAATGTAAGAAAAAACTGGGTTTTTTTCCTGCGGTTATGAATGCTTTAAATGCTGCCATTTTTAGGATACTTTTTGCCTCAAAAGTGGCAGAAAAACTATTTCAAGAATTTGGAATTGAGCACATAGATCTCTAGTGGGGAAAAGAGCAAACAGCATCTTATAAGACATTGCAAAAGTTTAATTTCTGATCCAGTATCTGTAAAACCCCAAGTCGTTTGAATTTTACTCAGTTCTCTTCCCCCCCTCTTTCCCCCTTTCAAGAGAGTTTGGCCACATGTGCTTAGATCATAAAATAAGCCCTTTAAAAATCTAAACTTACTGCAGGCTGTCATTCCAGTGTGTCTGGTATCTTCAAATCTCTTGCAGAAAGAAGGTGACATTAATCTGCCAGTCCTGCTTCACAAGTTTGTGACTTTTCCGAGGGCCTGAGGCAAACACATGTGCCCAGTCACTAAAGGATTTGCTAACGCTCCTGCAGTGCAGAGTCTCTACCCCAGCAGCTGTTGTTTAGTGATAGATCACTGAAGCAAAAAATTATGCTGGTATAAAAAATAGATCTTGAACCACAGCTCTCATTCTTATGCCTTTGTTGTGCATTAGTGGCGAACCTCTGGGATTCATTTAGCTGTAATCATTCGTTACTGAGGGGCAGAGTGTCTTTCAGACACTGGTGATGGAGTCACCTTTGAAACAAGTGCAAATGAGTCCAAAGCATTCAGCAATCCATCCTCCCCGCGTTACATTCAGAGCTGGCACATCCTTCAAGAGCCCGTTCAGAATGTATAACACAAACAGAAATAGAAAGAAACACATTTTACTTTTTTATCCTATATTTCTGAGACTCTTTAATTAGTTTACCGTCTGGATTTGTACTCCATTGTTGGAGAATGACAGATATACAAAGCAAGCACCAGGAGGCAAATGCTGCTCCTGTTTACACTGAGCCTCAGAAAGAACTGTGAGGTGTCCGATCAAAACTCAGTGGAGCCAAGAATTGTGGTCAATGGTTTGGGGTTAACAGCACAAGTATTGCCAGAGGACACTCAGAGTTGTTTGGGGTGGAACTGCCTTTTCAGGCTCATTCATTGCCAAAATCAAGGGGGAAAATGTAAGTTTTTACTGACTTGACATGGAATTTAGTTTGCAGTTCAGAGATAAAGATGAGAAAGCTTGTAAGACAGCTGTGAGAGCACTTGAGGCAATACCTGTCCCAAATATCTGATCAGAGTGGGGAGTTGAATGCTTAGGTGCTGAGGTTTTCATACTAAGTAAAAACATTTCCACTTATGTATAAAAAATTACACCCATCCCCCAAAAGTTGTTTGTTTTGGTTTTAGATTTTTGTTCTGTTTTGTTTTCAGAAAACTATTTGACCCACTCTGAATTATTCAGATATTTCTTATGGTTTGGGAATGAGAACTAATATATTGATCCATGCAATTGCCAATCTCATACTATAGCCACTGATTAAAAAAAACAAAACTAAAACCAGGATAAACTGCAGATTAAAAACAGATTCAAGGAGAGCTTCTGTATACAAGTAAAAATTTTCAGTTTTAACCCCTCCATATCCCAATTTTTTCCCTTTTGGTCATCGATTCTCAGCTTTCTCTCTTAAGTCCAAAGCATTGACACTCTGCACCCACCTGAAAACACCCCGAAGGGAAGAGCTTGTGTCTGAATTAAGCTGAGGTCTGAGCAGAATCCCAGCTTTTCTCCTCTAAGTTTATTTGAAGGGCTTGATCCTGCCTCACTTTGTGAGCAGTTTTCTACATAATGTCTAGGAGTGAACGTATTTTTCTTTTAAAATGAGAGAGCGAAAAAGAAAAGATAAAGATGCTTTCATTTAGCAGTTGAATAATTAAAACAGACCCAGGAGACTTTTTACGTCTTTGTAAAAGAAGTAAACTTTTTACTTTCTTGCTTCCACCTGAAGTAAATCATGGTGAGTTCCCACAAAGCAGGTTCCAGTGGGTATTGCAAGGCAGGAATTTGAAATTCCTCCACCTTGGATGGAAGGGTGACTGCTTCAGTCACATAAGAATTTCTGGTTCCATTTTTACTTCTGGGATTGTTTTTCCCAGTAAGAGTTTCAAATGAAATACAGTCAGTAATAAGTGGGAAAGCATCTTCTATATTCTCACTTAGCTTAACATTTAACTTAACCAAACTGAGCTTAACAATTTTAACTCTGTCACTCTCTCAAATATATATATATAATTGTCATATATATAGTATCTTCCTCAAGCTTAAATATATCAGCGCTTTGCATAATTATCATAATAGACAACTCACATTTAGTCTATCATTTAACACAAAATAACCCAGGAAAATCTGTGAACATTGAGGTATATTTACTGTCAGTAATTCCCACAGAACTGCTGCAGTTGAAAAACCAGAGCTGCCTGGTTATGCCTAAGTACCAAAGTGCAAGCCCAAGTTTTCTGTGATGTTAAGGATCAGTGAAAGGCAGGTGTGTGGCCTACACCGTGGAAGGGCTTACCCAGCGTCATTCCGAGCACCGATGGGGACATTCTGTTTGTGTGAATGAGCTGGGATTGGCTGGGGTAGAGTCACTTTTCTTCCCAGTGGCTGGGATGGGCCATGTTTTGGATTTTCCTGAGCACAGGGCTGGTATCTCAGGGATGTTTTTGTTACTGCTGAGGAGGGCTTACACAGAACCCAGGCCTTTCCTGCTTCTCAGCCCTCCCCAGCAGCGAGGAGCCTGGGGGGGTCACAAGAAGCTGGGAGGGGACACAGCCTGGACAGCTGACCCCAACTGACCCAAGGGATGTTCTACAGCATGCAATGTCAGGCTCACAGTTTAAAACTGTGGAAAGAAGGAGGAAGGGGGGGACATTTGGAGTGATGGCATTTGTCTTTCTAAGTCCTGGTTGTGAGTGATGGAGGCCTGCTCTCCTGGAGATGGGGAACACCTGCCTGCCCATGGCAAGTGTGGAATGAATTCCTCATTTTGCTTCGAGTGCGAGAATTTTGCTTTACCTGTTACACTCTCTTTATCTCAACTCACAAGTTTAGAGAAGCATGGAATCATGGAATGGTTTGGGTTGAAAAGGACCTTAAAGCCCATACAGTGCCACCCCTGCCATGGGCAGGGACACCTTCCACTGTCCCAGGCTGCTCCAGGCCCCAGTGTCCAACCTGACCTTGGGCACTGCCAGGAATGGAGGTTTTCCCACTTTTACATTTCAGGTCTCTTCCCCATGTTGGTGTAGGGGGAGTGAGCAAGGGGCTGTGTGGGGCTTGGATCCCATCTGGGGTTAAACCGTGACACCAAGGCATGAGCTTTTAATGCATTTTTTCTCTTTCCACACATCTCTTAAATTCAGTCCTGGGCAGTTTATATCAGTTAGTTATTGTGAAAGCTGCAAACTTACCAAGGTTTTAAAGTTTAAAATAGTTTAAATGTTTTTTTTTTCCCTTTTAGATTTAATATAACAGATTTTTAATGACTTGCTAGTGGTTTTAACTTAAGTGTTTAGCACTGCATTTATGAAGCTGCTTCCTTTTTAAACATGCCTGATAATGAACCAGACAAGGTAGGAGACAACAAATAATTTGAACATGTAGTGTTGACTGTATGACTCCTCTCCCAGAAAGAAACACACTTTTCATCTCTTAAAAATATCATTACAGAGACAGAAAATTTAATTCTACCAAGAACATGAAAAGAGACTGAGAATACCATTAATGCTTTATATGAAACTTGCTATTATTGATCATGTAGTACTGAAAAGGTTGCCAATAATCAAATCACAGACAAATACACACCAGCAGCAGTAACTGTTACTGCATGAATACAGGTAATCTTCTAGCTCCTGGTTTTTATTTAGTCCCTGGGCTAAACTAAATAATCACTAACAGAATTCTAACTTCTGTAGTAAAGCAGCATAATCTTTCAGCTGACAGTTTGCCAGAGTCAAGTGAGAAATATTGTTTTACTAGGAAGCACTGAGCCTCGGAAAAGGTGTGACCTGGCTCCTTCCTTCAACTTCTGTCTTGTGTTGTGGGGTAAAGCATTGTCTTAAAAATTCTCTCTCTAAACCTAGAGAAGTGGGGGGAAATCTCAAGCATATTCCATGTATTTCCCATCTGCTTAAAATCAGCAAAAGGGAGAGAGCACAAGGAATTTGTATACTTCAGTGTCTTACCTTGTTAGTCTGAAACCCCAAAAAATAACACATTTCTCACTGTACTGAGCATATTTTTCCTGTTCTTGAGCACATCTTCAGCAGCTGCCTCAGCTGCCTGTTGGGGAGTGCATGTACCACTTACTCTTTGAAGCTTTCCTACTTCAGAAGGAATTGAATACACATCCTGCTGTTTGCAGGAGCAGGGATGAGGTAAGGAGGCTTGTCCTGTGAAATATTTGTTAGTCTGGGGTCTGCTGTAATTGTTAGCCAGGCCTCCTTGCATTTGGAATAGTCAAAAGTCTTAAG
This sequence comes from Ifrita kowaldi, assembly GCA_013398055.1. Taxonomy (NCBI): domain Eukaryota; kingdom Metazoa; phylum Chordata; class Aves; order Passeriformes; family Cinclosomatidae; genus Ifrita; species Ifrita kowaldi. The sequence goes on from VZRS01004222.1 coordinate 12,804, forward strand.
AACTGTTGTCAGGAGAGGTTGAATGAATCTGCAGGAGGACCTGCACAAGGAAAAGTGTTATAGATTTTGTGAGTGGGAAGGGTCTGTGGCCACAGCTCTGTGTGGAAACAAATGGAGAGTTCTGGTGTCAGAATGGTTCAGTGGCCACACAAAAGTCAACTAACGAGGAGAATTGTTCCATCCTAATCCTGGAATGCACAGATCAGTGATTTCCAGGAACACTGGTAGAGTAAAAGCAGCTTTTATACCAGACATGCAAACCCTTCAGACACAGGGAACAGTACTTTTTGTATAGCAATATATATTATATGTACAGAACACGAAAACAGCACATTTCACTGAACATTTATAATAGTCAACACACGTTTTCTCAGGTGTGTAGTTCATAATACTCAGCAACATTTTCAAGTGTGCAGAATTTATGGAAATTTTATTTCCTAAGAGTATCAACTGCTATATATATTTTGTTGTTGAAATATACAGAAAAATTTTGAATACAATTCCTTGTTTTGCATGGTTATTTCTTTTATTACTCCAAGTGAGAAAATTCATCCACGTTCTATTAATCTTATTTGATTTTTTTTAGTCTTTGCATTAATGCTCAATTATAATAACATTTTGTGTTTCATCTGACTCTTTGCTATCAGTACAGAATCAAAAAAAACACTATTAATAGTGGGTTCAATCAATTTCTGAGTGCATACATTTCCTCTAGGTACTGATCTAATTGCAATCATAGGAGACATTAAAGAAACATGCTCTAAAAATGGGAAAATTGTCTCAGTATGAGTGCTGTATACAATGAGTAAACATGTATCTGATTCTTCTAAGTGCTCTTGGAGTGAAACTTTATTAATTCACATAAATAATCAAATGCACATTTCAAGCTCCCTCCCAAAATGTGTTTTATACACTTGACCTAAAAGACAGCAAATACTTGAGCAACCATTTCTGTGTTACAGCAAGTGTGGCTCAATTCTACCCCAGCTCTGCCTCTGTACAAGTGGATTTTATGTGTCAGGACCTCGAGTGCATAAATGTGACCCCAAACAGCCTCACTGGGGCTCTCACCCACGTGGGCTCCGTGTAAGCTCAGCCCTCAACCTTTGGTCCTCATTTGAGGCACATCACAGATGTCCTTGTGCTGACTCTGGTGGTGCACGTGTGGCACGTCCGATGTCCCATCTGCTCTGAGAGTGACTCGATGACTCCTCACATGCACATTTGTACCTGGAGCTGTCTTTGGCCACATCTGCCCAGGTGGGCTTGGACCTGTGTCACAGCCCTGCTGTCAGCTGTCTCAGACCCCAACTCCCTGTGCTTCTGTCTGGACATTCTCTTTGGGCCCTGGACCTGTTTCCCCCCTTCTGTTACTCAGGATCGCCTCTGGGTCTCGTTACCAGCACCAGTCCCTGTCTGCCATGTTCAGATCCTGCACATCTGGGGTTGAGGAGGCTCCCTGGCTCCCTCCCCATCCCTGAGGGAGCAGCTGGTCCTGGCTGCTTCCTGATGTGGAAAATACTGTATCTGTCTTAGATGGTGTGGTTTTCATCCTGGGAAAACTATTGCACATCCCCAAAAGCAATCTCAGCTGGGCAATAACAGAAACAAAGGCAAGTAGGGAGCACCCAAATTACAGCTCCTATGAGCAAAATGGCAGGTGAATACTATTTAATGTCCAGCTAAAACAAAGAGACTTGAACTTCTGAGCTGGAAACTCTGCATTTTTCCCTGTCACACAAGAGCTCTGCATTTCAGTTTCAATTCTAGTGCAGGAGGAAAGTAAACCCTGCAATACATCATTTTTCCCTGAAAAGAAATACAATATGAAATTGTTTGGGTTTTTTTTTTTTTCCTATCAGCCTTGATCTCTGAATGATGAACTGTATTCCAACCAAACAACTTGGTACTGAAGAGGTCTAATTTCTTGCAATTTGAAATCACTATTGATTCATATGCCCAGTGCTAATTAAAATTGGGAACATGACACCCTTTCCTCACCACCTGTCTGCTCTCCAAGTGATACAGGGCTGGGAGAATATTCCAGCAAAAATCAGAACAGCAATTTTTGCTACAGAATAAGTAATATTTAGATGAAACAGTGTTCTTCAGCTCTGGTACCATTTTCTAGATCCCAGTGTTTATGTGAACAGTCTTTAGACAGTTACGTTGTGTAGGATTGCTCAAGTGCTGAAACAAAACATTCCATGTGAAATAAAGAAATGTAGGGAGAGGAAATTGGCATTCTATCTTCCTAGATTTTGCTGATCTAATTAAAAAGATCCAACTGCATTTCTAGATAAATATAAAATGAAATTATCCTAATGCTTGCTTTTAAACTGGTAGAAAGGAGCTTTGGTGTTTGATGGAATCCGATGATTGCAGCTAAAGTGGAAATAGTAAATTTTCATAGAATATTTTTATTCCTGTGAGCTATTTTCTGTGGTTTTAACCTCAATCAAAGTACCCTGATGTTCACTTTCAAGGTCTGTGTAGTGGCTGTTGAATGTATTATTCTCCCAAATGATACCTGGGTTTGTACTGAAGTTATCAAATGTATTAGTAGACATTTAGGTATGTATTTTTAGTTTTGCTCTTTTAAGCTTGCTCAGGGCAAAATATTTTTCCAAGACAGGAGTGAATTGTAGCTTCCAGTCTGGGATGAGATCCACGTGTAGCACAGAGAGGTGTTCATGTGTTGTTCTGTAAAACAAATGCTGAGGAAGCAAAGTGTCGGTGTTGGCTAAAGCCACAGTCCACCCAAACACAGTGCAGAAAGGAAAAAGGTCCATATTCACAGAATCACAGAATTGTT